>JASANE010003903.1:0-34517 GCA_030248225.1 Trileptium ribeirensis
TACTTATGAGCCACTAAATGAGAGACGAGCTTTTTCTACAAAGCTTTTACGGCTGCTTAACTCATTAAATATATGACAGCGAGAAAGTACTCAGCTGTACACTTGCGTCAATATGAGCCGCTAAATGAGAAACAAGCTTTGGCTACAAAGCTTTTACGGCTGTTTAACTCGTGAAATAAATGACAGCGACAAAGTACTCAGCTGTACACTTACGTCAATATGAGCCGCTAAATGACAGACGAGCTTGGTCTTCAAAGCTGTTACGGCTGCTTAACTCATGAAATAAATGACAGCGAGAAAGAGTACTCAGCTGTACACCTACGTCAATATGACCCACTCAATGAGAGACGAGCTTGAGTTACCAAACGTTTACAGTTGCTTCAATCATGAAATAAAATGACAGCGAGAATGTGCTCACCTGTACACCTTTACGTCAATATGAGCAACTAAATGAGAGATGAGCTTGGGCTACCAAACGTTTACAGCTGCTTAACTCATGAAATAAGATGATAGCAAGAAGTACGCACCTGTAGTACACCTACACCAATAAGAGCCACTAAATGAGAGACGAGATTGGGCTACCCAACGTTTACGGCTGCTTAATCCATGAAATAAAGCGAGAGTGTACGCACATGTACACCAACGTCAGTATGAGCCACTAAATGAGAAACGAGCTTGGGCTACTAAACTTTTACGGCTTCTTAACTCATGAAATAAAATGACAGCGAGAAAGTACTCAGCTGTACACCTACGTCAGTATGAGCCGCTAAATAGAAATAAGCTTTGGCTACAAAGCTTTTACGACTGCATAACTCATGAAATAAATGACAGCGACAAAGTACTCAGCTGTACACTTGCGTCAATATGAGCCGCTAAATGAGAAACAAACTTTGGCTACTAAACGTTTACGGCTGTTTAACTCGTGAAATAAATGACAGCGACAAAGTACTCAGCTGTACACTTACGTCAATATGAGCCACTAAATGAGAGACGAGCTTGGTCTACAAAGCTTTTACGGCTGCTTAACTCATGAAATATATGACAGCGAGAAAGTACTCAGCTGTACACTTGCGTCAATATGAGCCGCTAAATGAGAAACAAGCTTTGGCTACAAAGCTTTTACGGCTGTTTAACTCGTGAAATAAATGACAGCGACAAAGTACTTAGCTGTACACTTACGTCAATATGAGCCGCTAAATGAGAGACGAGCTTGGTCTTCAAAGCTGTTACGGCTGCTTAACTCATGAAATAAAATAACAGCGAGAAACTACACACCTGTACAGCTACGTCAATATGAGCCAGTAAATGAGAGACGAGCTTTGGCTACAAAGATTTTACGGCTGTTTAACTCATGAAATAAATGACAGCGACAAAGTACTCAGCTGTACACTTACGTCAATATGAGCCGCTAAATGAGAGACGAGCTTGGTCTTGAAAGCTGTTACGGCTGCTTAACTCATGAAATAAAATAACAGCTAGAAACTACACACCTGTACAGCTACGTCAATATGAGCCATTAGATGAGAGACGAGCTTTGGCTACAAAGATTTTACGGCTGTTTAACTCATGAAATAAATGACAGCGACAAAGTACTCAGCTGTACACTTACGTCAATATGAGCCACTAAATGAGAGACGAGCTTGTGCTATAAAGCTTTTACGGCTGCATAACTCATGAAATAAATGACAGCGAGAAAGTACTCAGCTGTACACTTCCGTCAATATGAGCCGCTAAATGAGAAACAAGCTTTGGCTACAAAGCTTTTACGGCTGTTTAACTAGTGAAATAAATGACAGCGACAAAGTACTCAGCTGTACACTTACGTCAATATGAGCCGCTAAATGACAGACGAGCTTGGTCTTCAAAGCTGTTACGGCTGCTTAACTCATGAAATAAATGACAGCGAGAAAGAGTACTCAGCTGTACACCTACGTCAATATGACCCACTAAATGAGAGACGAGCTGGAGTTACCAAACGTTTACAGTTGCTTCAATCACGAAATAAAATGACAGCGAGAAAGTATGCTCCTGTACATTTACGTCAATATGACCCACTAAATGAGAGACGAGCTTGGCCTACCAAACGTGTACAGCTGCTTAACTCATGAAATAAAATGACAGCGAGAATGTGCTCACCTGTACACCTTTACGTCAATATGAGCAACTAAATGAGAGATGAGCTTGGGCTACCAAACGTTTACAGCTGCTTAACTCATGAAATAAGATGATAGCAAGAAGTACGCACCTGTAGTACACCTACACCAATAAGAGCCACTAAATGAGAGACGAGATTGGGCTACCCAACGTTTACGGCTGCTTAATCCATGAAATAAAATGACAGCGAGAGTGTACGCACATGTACACCAACGTCAGTATGAGCCACTAAATGAGAAACGAGCTTGGGCTACTAAACTTTTACGGCTTCTTAACTCATGAAATAAAATGACAGCGAGAAAGTACTCAGCTGTACACCTACGTCAGTATGAGCCGCTAAATAGAAATAAGCTTTGGCTACAAAGCTTTTACGGCTGTTTAACTTATGAAATAAATGACAGCGACAAAGTACTCAGCTGTACACTTACGTCAATATGAGCCACTAAATGAGACACGAGCTTGGGCTATAAAGCTTTTACGGCTGCATAACTCATGAAATAAATGACAGCGAGAAAGTACTCAGCTGTACACTTGCGTCAATATGAGCCGCTGAATGAAAAACAACTTTGGCTACTAAACTTTTACGGCTGTTTAACTCGTGAAATAAATGACAGCGACAAAGTACTCAGCTGTACACTTACGTCAATATGAGCCACTAAATGATAGACGAGCTTGGTCTACAAAGCTTTTACGGCTGCTTAACTCATGAAATATATGACAGCGAGAAAGTACTCAGCTGTACACTTGCGTCAATATGAGCCGCTAAATGAGAAACAAGCTTTGGCTACAAAGCTTTTACGGCTGTTTAACTCGTGAAATAAATGACAGCGACAAAGTACTCAGCTGTACACTTACGTCAATATGAGCCGCTAAATGAGAGACAAGCGTGGTCTTCAAAGCTGTTACGGCTGCTTAACTCATGAAATAAAATAACAGCGAGAAACTACGCACCTGTACAGCTACGTCAATATGAGCCACTAAATGAGAGACGAGCTTAGGCTACCATACTTTTACGGCTGCTTAGCTCATGAAATAAAATGACACCGAGAATAGCTCATGAAATAAAATGACACCGAGAAACTACGCACCTATGCGCATACGTCAATATGAGCCGCTAAATCCTCTCTAGAAGAGAGAAGAACGTGGATTTCCAAACTTTTACGGGTTCTTATACACTAACTCTCACGAAATAAAATCACAATAAAGATAGGAGATAAGATAGATTTATATCGAGCCATTACAATGACCACAAGAGACCAGTTCGACTAGACTACGTATATATACCAAAACCTGGGATAGTAAATTATGTACTACGACGTAGTTTACACGGGTAAATTGAATTATGGCATTAGACATGTATATGATTTGTCATATAGTTTGCGCAGTTGACACAGTTCACTATTAAGAAAGCACAGAGTGTAGAATAGTAAGAGACATAATCATGTGCGACGCGGTAAAAAAATTGCATCCCATGATAGTTTACACACTATATATAACACTAGCTACGGTTTAATAACCAGCAAACTCGTGCGTACTCCCCGAAATTTGCTTAAACAAGCAACGGACTGTGCAGAGCATTCGTCGTTCCAGTGGTTCATAAATAAAGAGGAGCTTAAGTGAAACTCATATTGACTCTGAGTGAGATGTATATAGAGCTTATTTCAATGAATGCATAATTTTAAATCCAAATTGAGCTAAGATTGACCAAAATTACAGTTAATAACACTACTAAATTAGCGTCACATTCTGTAACGTCATACTGGAACAGGATTATTTGTTGCGGTGATATAAGTGCTTTATAAGTGGCCCAAATATTCTGTAAATTTAGGGCAGACCGTTCTAGTATTTTCCGGCCCTTGCGTGTACACTTGTAGTAGCAGCAAAATTTGGATGATCATATTTTGATTTACAACGAAAATTTCCATTCTAGTAGGGGCCAATATAACTTTTAGGAGCGGAAGTGAAATACATGCTATGTCGTTCTCGATATATATACTAAGCCTAAGCTTTAGCCTAACTAAGGTCCTTATATGGCCCATATATTAATCCTAAATCTAATTTGGGAGACTACTGCCCCGAACCCCCTCTAAACTGTTTTTTCTAACGTTATAACGCCCATCAGCTAACGGTGACATATGCCATTGAAGCAGTGACATCCATACAATACATATCACACCGCAAAATGAATGACGAAAATTGCAGATTCTAGCCTATTGCATGACCTTAGTAAAAATCGGTCCCTTATTATGTAAATGGCAGTGTTACCATTATTATGAATGTTTTATTCAACTGACGTCAATATTGTACCTATATATACTGCCTGGATAGAATACTGTGAATTTTTTTCCCAAACCCTGCCCCCTCCATAAATTACAGCATTGCATAATATATGGTCAAGGTCCGAAGTGATAGGGCCATAGTGGGTATTCCGGAGGAATATCGGGTCATCAGACAAATAGATTTTCGAAATTTATTGAGACTCAAAATTTTTCTTAATTTTTCCTGATTTTTGACAATTTTCCAGTAATCTTTGCGATCTTTCCCCAATTGCTGCCTATTTCAGCAAAACGTTAGTATATTTATGTTAAAGTTTTGCATAAGGCGGTGGAGTGGCGGTGCGGATTAGGCTACCTTTGAAGGGTCGGCGAAACCCAGATAGGGGTCCAAGGCTCACGTGAGGGAGATAACACTCCTCTCCCATGATGAGCATGTACGATTACCACCCATGGAGCACTGAACAAAACTCGGTTTGTTTTAATTTTTTAAGCTGTGCTGGCCAACCGGAGGAGAACTCACCAAATCCGCATAGCTGTTACATATGTAAATTCTGAGCAGATATGATGGAAGCGAATGAGTGATATGATCGAAGCGAAGAATATTCTTACTAGACATGACACTGGTGAAATTCGAGAATGTCCGATATTGGGGTTTTTAGGTTGACAAGCATATCTTAACTTTGACTGGGCGGATTCATTCGCACGACAGCTCATTTGAAAGCTGGAAATCTCTACTTATGCCATTTAGTTAAGCACGAAGATCGATTCCAGCATCTTCTCAAGAAAAAGCGGACCAAAATGGCTTGTGTAGGGGCCAAAAATCACGTTGTTTACTATTAACTCGTCAACCGGTGTACATAGAAATCTGAGTGAAATTGGGCTCATTTTGTAGAGCAAGTAAGCATTCATAAAACTGTATAATGCTTTGCTACGCGGTTCTCTTAGGATCTAGGACTTAGAGCAATTCATGATTGTTATAATGCTCATTATATATATAGTAGTGTACAGTTCTGTAATACATGTTAAACAAACAGAATTCACCATCTTGGCGATAAGACAAGCTACTCGTATATGTAAACAAACAAACTAATAGACTTAATGAAAACATTTAGCTACATTAGTGTATCCGTTGCTAAAATTTAGTCGCATATTTATCAATGGCATGATGTACACTTAAAATTAGATATTATTAACTCACCATGTCTACTTTTTAACATTTTGCAATTATATTTCTGCATCTATATGCAAAACTGATGTCAGACAATGTTTGACTATACGACACAATACCGATTTGATTATCTTGAAGTCCGTACAGTGGATGCATGTTTGCGTGTTCGTAAATTTATAAAATAATACACAAAGCTTTTTGGACGACGGTGGATTCGAGTTTTTCTGGTTTTTTCCTATATATAAGTTGGCATGTTACATTTCGCTAAAAACTGCACGATAGTTGTCGCATATTTCATGTAAATAGAATTATTTATGCTAATTTGATTCGAAATTTAACTCATACAATATTACAATTATATATTCAGTCCTCCTCAACCTTGTGATAAATAATATTATAATCAAATCTTTAAATTGTTCAAATCAGGTCACTGGACGTTTTGCTGATCTGGGGAAGGTACGAAAATAATGTCGCTTAACCACGTCGAACATCGAACAACTGCCAACTTATGACTACGTGTAAACTCAAATTCAAGCTGACATAATTATATTTGTCATTGTATATATTTTATAAAGAAGTAAAGCATGCCAATATAACAAGACATCGTGTTTAAAATACAATGTTTAAGAATTTTTGCTTCAACCCCAAATTTCCATCTTCTACATAAGGGCATCATTAACTTACCTTGATGGAGCAAATGATATTGTATAACTACGAAAACAGTCATCATAACATAGATCTGCGCGAAAAATTGTGAGCTTACATATAGCGCGGTAGTAAGTGGCCCAACAACTGTCATCAGGCAACAACGTGGGGTATCAACGGGCCACAAATTATTGCCATATTCAACTTTTTCCATTTCAGCCGAGTAACACAGCTTTGACATATTATGTTTAGTCTATCGACAGTGTAACATATCGGACACAATTTTATGGATGCTGTTTTCGATACATCAAGACTAAAGTACAAGACTTGATGATGGAACATGCAGAGCACATAGAAAAGTGTTAATTCTTCTACAAAAGGTTTTAAGAGAAGTTTTCAACATCATGGTCACGAGATGGTCAACTTGTTAGGTTGGGGCCACGTTTGGAGGTGACACTTAAGATTCAGTATCGGTCAATACGCTACTCAAAATTATGGCAATTTTATATTTTGGGCGGCTGATTGAGCGACTGCTGGTTGGAATATAAAAATGACGTCTTGTACTTATACTTGTATAGACTTGAAGTGGTACGGCATAGAAAATATTAAACAAGACCCGACACTCCGTTGAGACCCGCCAATCATTAAAATTATATCTGTTGAGCCGAAGCTCATGCACACCCAGCTATACAACTAGTTGTGATAAAATCTTCCAATTTTAAAAGAATTTGGCCACGTAAACCATTACAAATTGGTTAATCATTTAGGAACGGTATAACGGATCTAACTATTTTATACTGCCGTGAGGTATAAAATCTAATTAAAAGTTATCTCAACACAAAATGCAACGATCACTATTATAATTATCTTTCCAGTATATACTACGAAATCTGATGCATTCTAGAAATGCAAAATAGGGCAGTCAGTGGCTGCGAATTGAGGTTACTCAAGCATTACACTTTATAACACGATATATTATTATTTTACAAACTATATGATATTTGTTTAATTCTTAAACCGAGGTTATTATAAAAGCTAACCCGTGGAAACGCTACAAAGTGTTCGATTATATTCGAAAAGCACGCTCCACGCTAACTATAACAGTGTTATCAACTGATCTTCGGTATTTGAATAACATTGTAACAACATCTGTATCATTTTAAATTGCCGACTGATTTTTTACAGCCCAGGCGATGTCGTAAGATTAAAACGACCCCAATATTATTAAAGTATCCAACCTTTTTTCGCATTCAGCTGCCTTTAAAATATATCGACATATTAATAAGATGCAAAAATTCGAAGCAGGGAAATTAATATAAAAACTACGGTACTACGATAAATTTGGCTCTACATATTTGGTGAAAACCAACTAGGAACACAAAAATAACTATACCTACGTTCGTGATACATTACGTATTTGCATTGCAGGTAGTGATATCGGTGGCTTGTTGTACAGCAAAACTTAATAAATGTAATACTACTGTCGCTGGCAAAAAGCCTAATGCATAACTCACCTTAAGATGTGTGCGCGTACGGCAACTTCTGCCACAAGGCAATTCCGACCCGTGACAAATAGGTCCATCTTCACGCACCCCAATCCGGCCCTTTACAAATAAAGTAGTTTATATGTAAATACGTCTATACTAGTTGGGAGCGACTGTACGTCAATGTTTGATACCAGGGACGGACTGCTGAAAATATATTCATTACATTTAGCTGTAAACCCAAAAGTATTTAGCTGTAAACCCAAAAAGGGCAAGATTAGCATTATTTAACGTAAGTCGTATAAATTCATTTAAAATATATAGTTAAATGTCAATATTTTCAAAATTTTTGTTTAGGCGCGCTCTAAAGGCCATCCAAGTAGCTATGCAAAACACGCTTCCTGTTGCATCAAAACTGTACTACTGTAACTGGATGGATGGTTAACGAATATACAGCCGTATGTATCATGAATTTTCCATTGTTTCATGATTTTCCATTGCCGTCATATATTTATGGCTTTTACAGCCGATCCCAGCACTTGTGACAAATTTTTGGAGGCGCTTTACTATTAGCTAATATATTAGTATGGGCCTGGCGCAGCCCAAAAATTGTCACACTGGTCAAGCGCGGCTACTCAAATTTCGCTTTAGAACCCCGACAGACTGTGACAAAATTTCGCCCTGCCGGACACATCTAAATAGAATTTTTTACGAATACAGCTAAAACAAAATAGTTCACCAAAAGTAACACATATCATGTAATCACCCATGCTCGACGAATAACATTGAATTCATAAGAGAGTTTATTTTAAAACAAATTTATTCATTTATTTACTCATTTATTTATAAATATTAAATAAGTCTTTTATTTATTCGTCAAATTTATCCGTATAATTTTAATTTTTGTATATTTGCTTACGTTTTTATTTATATTTAACATGTTCGTTTATTTATTTCCTTTACTTAATTTTCATTAATGATCCATGCAATCATTTGTATATATTTATTTATGTATGTCCTCAGTTATTAATAACTTTATTTAGCTGATATGGTATACTTAGCTGTTTACCAGGGTAGTAACACATTAAGTCCAAAGAACTAGTTTTTTTGATGCAGCTAAAATGATAATATATTGTCAAAGATGGAGACAAAATGTTACACATACAATGTTTATTTTAAAATTATTTTCACTGAATAATCCTAGAGAAATAATATAAGCTGGAAAACTAAAGTTGGTCGTATGGTTATAAAAATAGAATGTTGCTGTAATCCAACTGAGTCTCGGCGAAGGTGCGGGGTCCAGGGTGCGGTCCAACAATTTTTTTCTTTCTTACATTCACTGTTACCTAGTAACGAAAATGAACCATACCTACTTCGTCGACAGACAATTTTAGTAAAATTCATCTAAGCATATTAACTGTTGTGGATATAAATTTGGCCAATTTTTGATGTAGCTTCCTTAGCTTCACGTCACAACGGTTCTGACGTAATTCTTCCTTTCTTTCTACGACAACACAAAGATGAAAAACAATTTTCGACTAGACAGCCTAAACCTACTCTGGCTTCACCCTTGGTGTCGTCGACTCCATAGTGTTTCTGGTAGTATGTTAAAACAGCACACATACCTAAGAATTGGTAATGTTTATTGTAGAGTTGGGATGAAACAGTTTGGGCAATGTTGTCATTAGTTCCATTAATATAGCGATTTGTACTTTTAATTCTGAAGGAAAAGTACAAAACCTACGAAGCGAAGCTTAGAGTGTGGCGCACGATTTCCTCGTACTACAAAAATCCTGATGGCGGATGGGCAAGAAATTTGCGAAAAGGATTACGGCCGAGTAATATAGTAGAAAAAATTATATACCAGTGACAATCGAACAAGGATTGCTGTAGAAGTTTGCATGACAATAACTAAAGGTTAACTTAAAGCATCGATTAAAAGATTCGATAACATGACTGAACACTATTTAAAATATCAAGCAACCAGAAGCAACAATCGAACATTTGAAAACACGTTTTAGAAAACAATCGGTTGCGCCCGTAGCTACAAAGGATTCGAATGACTGCCATAAATCCAGCTTAGGTGATAGTACGTACACAGTTGCATGAATAGACTCTGACATGTCAGTTGTTCGTATCCGAAGGAGTGTGTAGTGCTTAGATCATTGTTAGCTTAAGTAATGAAGATTTGTTTAACGTCGGGATACTACTTCATGCGGTTGCTACTTCTTTTTTTGATTACCACTGCTTTCCGACATAAAGTCGTCGCAATGCCGCAGTCAGGTATTACATAGTTCAGCTCAGGATCATTCTGACGAGCAGGTCCGACTTCAGTCAGATTAGCATTGCTTGCAGCAAGCGATTCGTATGACCAAATTGCGATGTGTCGACTTTTACCGTGAAGGGCGTACAAGAACAGCTTTGTCCGATTCGCATCAAACACAGCGTCTTCTTTCACTCGACAGTCGCTACTTGCAGTACCTAAAAGATGTAAAAATAAAGGAGTACAAATGAACACTAGCACAAATGAATACTAAATAAATGCAACGGTGTATGTGCGAATGTGTATGTAGGTGTACACGGTTCGGGCCATTTCAACTTTAGGGGCCGAAGTATAATGCATGCCAAGCCTTGGTCTTAGCCTAAGCTAAGGTCCCTATATGAGCCCCCCAGAACCCCGCTATAATGTGTTCTTTTTTCTAACGTTATAACGTCCGGCCCCTAAAGTTGATATGGGCCCATGTTTCGATATTGCATTCATGTGTAAATACTGGAGCTTCAACTTGTCCATTTATGAATTCTCTAATAAATGTAAAATGTAACGTGAAGAAACTATAATTATAATTTTTAACTTCAACTATGTCCAGTAATTGTCTCCCACACGGGAATCATAACAAAAACCGTTCCCAAGAAAGCCGCGTGCTCACCAATAAATAGTTCCAATGGTATCAGTGACAAATAATCAAATTTCCAGTTCCTAATCTAAGTCGAAAATAATGTGTAGCAACATCAAGCCATAAAATTTTTTCGTAACTACCTAATGTCCGAAAACTATGCGAAATTTCGCACTCCGTATAATAAATAATAACACATCACAATTCAATATAAGCACATACAGTATTAACAGTGGCTTTGATACGAGCCTAGATAAAAAGTTGATTATACAACTTCACACTACATATACACAAATCAATCGTGAGCCATAATTTTATGCATTTTTGAAAATTACATAAATGTTTTAAGCCATATAAGCAATGTGAGAAGTAAGGCCCAAATCAGCAGCTGCAACGTGCCTAGTAAAAGCTCCGATATGGCCCATGTCTCCAACAACATTTAGCATGTCGCAAAACGAACACAGACCTCAATTCCGGCAGGAACACTTGTACACTGTCGAATAATGACATTAAACAGATTTCCGACAAACATCAACGAGTCTGAAATGTACTTCGAAGAAACACCGCGCTCGTGCCTGGCAGCGACGCTTGTATAATGTTGAATAACTATCTAAACAAGTTTCCGACAGGCATCTAACGTGCCGCAAAAGAACATAGCGGTCATTTTTTGTATTAACACTGTACACTGTGAAAAACCAAATTTACAACACGCGCAAAACCTGCTCATACAAGATTACAGTAAGGTTTACCGTGTAAATGAAACAAACAAGGCATGTCTTCGTCTGGATACACAATATCGTCAATGCTCGGAGCTGGCTCTCGTATATCGGGGATTGTCAAATACTTCGAAATCATATCGTCCCCCGTTGAGCAATCTACATCCACCAATAAGGCACCTAAATAAAATTATACATAATAAAGTAAGTAACGCTAATGAGTCTACGTATCTCAGACAGGCCCGTAACAAGAGCAAATAAACAGGTGGACCTGCACGAACTTTAAGGGAGAGGGGCTCAAATTTTGTTGGGAGAGGGGCTCAGATTCGGTTGGAGAGGCGCTCAGATTTGGTTGTGGGAGGCGCTCAGATTTGGTTGTGGAAGGCGCTCAGATTTGGTTGGGAGAGGGGCTCAGATTCGGTTGGGAGAGGTGCTCAGATTCGGTTGTGGGAGGGCTCAGATTTGGTTGGGAGAGGTGCTCAGATCTGGTTTGGGGAGGGCCTCAGGTTTGGTTGGGGAGAAGCTCAGATTTGGTTGGGAGAGGGGCTCAGATTCGGCTGGGAGAGGCGTTCAGATTTGGTTGTGGGAGGGCTCAGATTTGGTTGGGAGAGGGGCTCAGATTCGGTTGGGAGAGAGGCTCAGATTCGGTTAGGACAGGCGCTCAGATTTGCTTGTGGGAAGCGCTTAGATTTGGTTGGGAGAGGGGCTCAGATTCGGTTGGAAGAGGCGCTCAGATTTGGTTGTGGGAGGCTCTCAAATTTGGTTGGGAGAGGGGCTCAGATTTGGTTGGTAGAGGGGCTCAGATTTCGTTGTGAGAATAGCTCAGATTTGGTTTGGGAAGGGGCTCAGATTTCGTTGGAAAAGGGGCTCAGATATGGTTATATGAATAGACAAAAGAATGTGACAGTTCAGTTCCATCATTGCAGGGGGCTCAAACTGGTGCGGAGGATGCTGAATCGCATAAGGCCAACCCGTGGCCTGATCAGAGATAAAAAAATTATAGTATGCAAGAATTAAAAATTTAACTTACGACCAGCCAGAAGGCATAGCGGGTCCAAGCCACAGGGGGATAATCCGCTATGAGCATGTATGATTTATGATCACAGTTTAAAACATAATTGGAAGCAAAACGTTGCACAACTACTCAATCGTCGAACTCTTGGTATTCCCCGAGATCAGCCGGTGGTAAATAATAGTCCAGTTTGTTATTCGTTTGCATGTGGTTGTGGGACCCCTGATATATCGGATAAATCGAGCCGCTTGTCTAACAATATGCAGAGCAGGACCTGCCGATTTCTCTAATAAATATTAAACCGATACTACCTAAATATCACGGTTCTACGGTGAAAGCAATCGAAGCTTCTCATATGCACCATCATAATATTTTGACTGAGAGTTTCGCAAAATGTTCTAATTTCGTACCGTGCCTTTTTGGAACTTTAAGGCCTTCAGCTTTTGGGTGCTTATACTAAGAGCACTTTTTGGAATAATTATGTACGTAGTAATCCAACAAAACATGGGTTTTGAAAAGCAATTTTTCTTACCCGCAATAAGAGCCCAATGCGCCGTGTGGCCCGATTTGAGGCATGGTTCGTGATTTTTGTCAGTATCATACCTGTAACACTATAGTATTGCGTAAATATTACGAGTACAACTGATGAATTTAATGATACAGGCAACGACAATTACATTCATGAATTAGTTTCTGCAATCATCAAGAATTTCTCTGAAAGCACATAAAAATATAAATGAGCACGATATTTGTAAAGTTTGGATTAAGGCTTGAAAAACGCTTGGCCTAAAAATGTGGGTATGTTAACAAGGACACTGCCTTTGCAATGCTGCACTATTTTGTCACATCGTCTTTTTCGAGCTACGAGATTTTTTGTCTGCTGCCATAGAGTGATGACATACCAGGTGTAGTTTTAAAACGAAGAAACTACTCAAATAAACTGTTCAATGCATTAATCCAGGTCATAGTTCCATAACACTAAGAGCAAATATAGTAGAAACTCGTGCCTTCTTGCTACCGAAGGGTTTACGTTAGACGGGCACGCTTTTCAATATTATCCCGGCATTGAATGAAGACGCAAAAGGCACAGAACTACTTCTTCATAAACTTGGTAGTACACATCTGTGTATCTAACCAAGAGTCGATGATGGTCAACTCTGCTGAAGTGTGTGACACTCTCCAGTATTTCTATATTATCGCGCGGGCTATAAATTTTCAGTTTTTTAGTTAGTCGAAAACCTGGAGGGTCTGAAAAAGTAGTTCGAAAACACGGGGGGTCTAAACATAGTGGTTCAAAACCTGGGTTGGATATAAATCAGTTGTTCAAAAACCTGGTGGTGGCCCAAGAACATTGATGGGTTGAAAACCTGGGATTCGTAAGGGCGAAAACGACCTCGCACGCGATATTACAAAATGTGAACAGTGTCATATTATTCAGAGCAGAGTTGACCATCATCAACTTTTTATCTAACCAACAAACATATTTGCACAGTCAAAACTGAAACCAAACTTGTCCACCCGCACTCTAATGGAATTTTAACTCCTGTTAGATAATATATTCCGTAATCGCCAAAAATAAGTGTCACATCTCGAGCGAGCGAGTAACGAGCGAGTCCCGAGCACGAGATTTCGAAAGCATTATAATGTTGAAAACATATTTATACTTCAAAAACAAGTTTGCTTCGATTGAGTAGCGAGCACGTTGCTCGGGCGAGAGGCGGTCATTTTTTTGGCAAATACTGCAGCGAAATCTTTTGCAATACGGCTTATGTACCTAAGGGCTTGTGGGGTTTCGAAAATTGACCCAAATTCGTGTAAATGATGCCATGTTCCTGCCGACATCGTTTAAATTTGTGCTAATTTTGCCGTGAGACAAGGCTTTTGTCACCGAACTCGTTGCAAAAATCAGATATTGTCTTTATATTTCCATTGTGAATATACGTAAGTTGCATAATATTGCTATATTTGGCCAAAATCGGGCCGGCCAAGCTATGCGCTATGACGTCTAAATTTGATCCAGTTCCTACCTGAAAACAAGTGTTCTCAACGCTCGCTCGACAACAGCGAAGATGCAACTAAGATCTGTACATTTGGACTCTTAGCTGCAAAACGTAACTCTGAGCCAAAAAGGAAGTTCTCTCATCAAAAATGATCAGGCAGTATGTCCGATTTCCTGGGCTTGAAACAAAAACCAGAACGTTATCAAAAAGAGATATTTTAAGCCAGTGTCTTTTGCAAATGTACATCCTAAAACTAGTTACAAAATTCAATGACAAAAACTCAAACTTTTCGATCAGTCTGCAACCACAACAACGATTTTCGACGGCCAAAACTCCATACCGGTTTCGCTCACTTGCTAATCCCAAACATTCACTTTTGTGTGCTCAGTTAAAGACAAAAACATTACACTTTACCACCAATCAACAGCGTCGACTATCTATAACAAAATCTCATTGTGGACTTTACTTACAGCGATCTTTTGCTATATATAAAGTGAAGGCGTAGCCAAGAGGGGTCCGTAAATGTTGCGATACCCTCCCCCTTTTTTGAATCGCAAGGTTAAATTTTTAGCAGGATATCGCGAGAATTTGGGAAGTATCAAAAGTTCAATAAAAGGGTTTGGTGAAATTTGGGAGCAAATAATCGACGGATATTTATAGATGTTGCTTTCTTATCAACGGTCGGCGACCCGAAAAAAAAGACACTGTGCCACACTAATATTTCCAAGCAGTATTCTGCAAAAAGTGATTATAAGACAATCAAAACCACTAATTATAATAATGCACGTTCACTGCAAATAATATGCACATGGCTAGCCTAGCACTTACGGTACTAAAATATATCGTCCTGTGATCAGAGTATTCAAAAACGCAACTCTATCCGCCATTAAATCCTCCTCAACGGTTACGTTAAACAACGATGGCCCATTATCGACACAACATGCTAGTTTGGCCAAATCGTACGCTGAATTAAATGATAAATTTAATGTATAATTATGTTTTCAAAATTTTATGTCAATCCGTATACTTATATTTAATTTTCCGTTTTTGGATAGGTTCAATCTCTGCGATCATTTTTATTTAACCCAAATTTTAATAACTGTCGCTGATTGAACAATTCATAGTTTTTGGACCTATGAGGTCTCCCGACATTTTAGGCTATTGCTCTTGTCAGAGACTTAGAGTGATAGCCTAAAACTTTATGGATAGCCTATAACATTATGTAACATTGTCGAAAATGGAATCTCTAGGCAATATTCTACCACGGAAGCCTTTAATACAATGCGTATTTATCGCTCAGTCGTTTTCAAGAAACTGTCCAACATTTTAGAAAATATCTCGAGAAAGTGCGATTTTTGACATATTGAACAGGTGTGTTTCTTGCTTGCTGAAGAAGACAAATACTAAGTATAAGATTATTGAGCGGAGCTCGGCGAAGCCGAGCGAAGCGTTTTTATTTTCTGTCTGGGAGTAAAGAGGTCGATGTCCGTCCGTTCGTTCGTTCGGTCCGACGGATATCAAGAACCACTGAACCGATTAAAAAAATTTTTTTTTGTTTGAAAGCCTATCATGTCAGAGTGTGCACCTGATATTTAGGATTAAAAAATTTTGAGTGGTTAATTAGTAATTAACTAATTAGTTAATTTTATGCAGCTAAAATAGAGAATTTTGCAATATTTGTGTTATTTATTGAAATAGCATCGTTTCGATCAAACTATTATAGGTTTTTTGGGTCGAAGAATTCAAATATATTTTACCAATGATAAAGCCCTATGCCCTATGCAATGTAGTTACAAGAACATAAAATTGAGTACATTCGTAATGCTACAGCCCAAGCTCCGCTCACAAATGTAGTTCCACTACCGACTAGTTTAGAATATTCAAAATGTGTTGTGCTCATTAGTTTGGGCAAAGGCTTAGGCTTCTATTTAAAAGACCATCCCGGCCGTCGGCCAACGTCCGACCATTAACTGCCGCAAATCCGTCGGCCGGTCGTTAACAATTTCCTGCCGTTGATGGTGGCAAAGGTTGTTGGGCAACAGTTCTGGGCGGTTTGTTTTTACTACTGTATAGTCAACTAAATTAAACCTACTACTCTAACATTTCAATGTATATATAACCGCCTATAACCAACATGCAGTACTTACCACCTTGTCATATTTAAGCACATAACATATATTTTTTATTAAACTTATATGCGTCATTGCTTAATGATAGACGTGAAAGCCGGCCGTGTCCAGCACTAAATATAGCACAGGCTTGCTATAGTCTGCCTAGGTGTAGGATTCGGCACTTATATACATAGTACGCCGTGCAAAACCTTCACATACAAATCGATTTTTGAACAAATCCTGTAGTAGCATTTACGAATATAAGGTTCATATAGTAGTAATAGATGCTTGTTGGCAGTCAGCCGTCCTTTTTCGTCGCCCAGCCATTGAGCTGTCCGCTGGCCGAAAATTTTAACGGACGGGAAACGGCCGGTCGTTTGACATCAAAACCGCCCGTTGTCCAACGCTAGCGCTCACTGTTTTAAGTTTATATTGGACATGTCCTGAGTTCCACAGCAATTAAAATGCTACACATGGTTCAAAAATTTATTGATACATTTCGAAAATTTTCTCTGCACAGGAAAGAAAGAAGTATACAGTCCCAAGGCTTCGAGGTTAGCTGGGTCAGACAACTCTGTATTGCCATTTGTGTGTTGCTGGTGTATATACTTATTGTCATCTTTCTGGACATTGAAGAAGACTCTTGCGAATAGTCAAAAATAACTATTTTTAAGCTTCATTGGTAGCAGATTGAGTGGGTTTAGCAGAAGAGTTGGTTTCGAATTGCTTAATATGTTTGTGATCAACCCGTTAATGTGTTCTATGGTTTGGTAACAGAGCAGGTTCTCTCGATGTGCGAGTAGCTAGTATTCGGGATAAAGAATCTGTTTTGCTACATTTCCATATACTTTCAGCCAACACACTTCCGTACCCAACTCTACTGTTGAGCTAGTCGGCAGTGGCGAGGCTAGGGTGGGGGCTGGGGGGCTAAGCCCCCCAAATTCAAAATCTAGCCCCCCAAATTGAAACGGATTAGCCCCCCAAATTTTCAGTTCCCACATTTTTCGCCCCACCAACAATCTTGACAGCTTCACGCAACAAGAAATAGTGTCATACCGTGTTCAGTCAAAGAGCCACACTAGTCATACGGTTCGTTAGTGCCTTTTTATGTGTTATCGGTCTGCTTTAAGCCTATTCCGGTTCACAGTGCCTTTTTATGTGTTATCGATCTGCTTTAAGCATATTCCGGTTCACAGTAAACTTCCTATTGTCTGTTACTTATTGATTAATGTTATTCAAACGGACGAGCAAATAGAATAAACTTATTTGAAATTAATAAATCAAGATTTTTTATCAGTAGATACGCTAATTAAATGTGTTGAGTAAGAAGTGAACGGTCGTAGGGCCATAGCCCCCCCCCAAATTCAGAGAACTGGCCTCGCCACTGGCTAGTCGTTAACCTGAAGATCATAAAGCGTATCATAATGAATATCATAAAACGAGCGAATAACAACGCATGTGCATACACATGTCGCACGACAAGCCTGGTTAGTATTTTACTTCGCAATCTACACCATTACACTTTTGCAACAGTGCACTACGAAGGAAAATATAACAAAGCTTAAACCTAAAAATATAAATACATACCTGAAAACATTTCGCCATTTTGAGTCCACCGATTTTGGCGTGCTACGTTAAGCAGATGTGGCACGTTAGAATGGAGCGATTGAAGAGAATCTGGACTATCCAAATCGGTCAACGCCGTTAGCGCCATTGACAACGCTACTAATCCACATCTACATTGAGAACTATGTACATGATCAAATAATAACGAAAAAGACACAAATTTTCAAAATTTATAAATCACAGAAAAATGTAATTTCAGGACGTCATATTTCACGAACTTTCTTCGGGTTTTCCGTATAAAAAGCATACCTGAAAATAAGATTCCGTTGGGCGTATTCAGGAAGTACGATAACCTAAATACAATTATGGTATCAACCCAAAACGTGGTCTTGATAAGATTTAAAGTCCATGGCCATGTTGCCCATTGGGTATTCTGCAATCTGTCTGGTCGCCAATAGTTTCATTCCTCGGATGTTCTCTTCTGTGACTATTTCCTGTCTTCATTATTCTGAACATCGCCAGTTTTACGAACCTTTCTTGCCCATTCTGCAGATGTAGCGGAAGAAACCAAACTTCCTCCCATTATCATTGCAACGAAATCATATTTATGCGTCGTTCACATTAAGTTGCGTGCACCTACTGCACACGGTTACGCAAAGAACCACAGTCTTCGTTACACTGCGGTTGTCGCTACATTGTAAGTTCGATCTTATCTGTTGCTACAAGCGTCGTGCAACAGTTTGCGGCCGTAGTGAGAATTGCGACTGACGTTACACGACTTGTAACAACAATGCTTAAAATTGCACGCCGCGTGTAACGTCAATAACGGTTGCCGCACGATGGTGTAATGAGGACTAAAATTTTTGCACTGCAGCTGTAACAAAAATTATAGTAGCTGCACAGCATTGTAACAACAGCTGAGAAAAACACACGCCAGCTGTGTTGCACTTCGCAACAGTATACTTATACCCAAAAAACGAAATAGACAATTTTTACTTTGTAACTTCGTGCAAGATATCGGACATCGCCGTATGTTTTCCAAATAGGTCTAGTCGATAACTCCTAGCTTCAATCTATATTGACTGTTTGTGAACTGAAAACATTCAGCTTGAGTTCATGGATTTGGGTCTAGTTTTAATTCAATGCTTCCTGGGAATACATCAATGCATCCTGGATGATAACACGTGGCATGTTATCTACTAAACTTTTATGAGCGATATATATACGTTTTGTAAACCCAGTGGTTGTTCCAGTTTAAACACTTGAAAGCTTAGTTTAATCTGTCGATTCATTGCCACACGGTGTACTATGACAGCAGGCACCAGCTGTATTTAAATATATGTTGCGGAGAGTACATTCTGAGTGGTTTCTGCCGCACATTCATTGCATAAAATGTTCTAAATATGAAATAAATCATGTTTAGAGATACAACATTAGCTGGCCACAACATGAGTAATGCTAGGAGACACGAGAATGCATTGAGGACATCGTAGCAAGCTTGTCCTCAATAAACAGGCTCAAGCGCCATGCATTCTGGTATTTTCGGTAGTTTAGCGTATAATATTAAGTACTTTCTCTACAACGCTGAAGGAACAGTACTATATATTCATACATGCTTAAGGTCCGAGGTCCAAGGAGGTAGCGGCGTCCTGGGGATTGACGCCTTGCGCCTTAAGAAGGGAGGGCAGGTGGTGTAGATACGTTTACACCCTACGAGCTCCGACCTGTCACGGGGTTTGGCGCCTTAGGGGGCACCACTATCAAACTGTAGGCGGGCACCAATATCAAACATTAGGGGGCGCCTATATGAATATGGAGGGGGACGCCAATATCAAACTGTAGGTGGGCACCAATATCAAACTGGAGGGGGCGCCAATAACGAACTAGACGAGCACCAATATAAAACTGGAGGGGGCGCCAGTATCAAACTGGAGGGGACACACATATCAAACATTCGTTACACCAGCGTTCAATAATCTCTGTTTGTGTAACAAAGCTGGCGCGTGTTTTTCTCAGTTGTTGTTACCCTGCTGTGCAGCTACTATGATTTTTATTACAGCTGCAGTGCAAAAATCTTAGTCGTCATTACACCACCGTGCAGCAACCGTTATTGACGTTACACCAGGCGTGCAATTATAAACATTGTTGTTACAAGCCGTGTAACGTCAATCGCAATGCTCGCTACGGCCGTCGTTAAAAAATGCCAACTGTTGCACGAAGCTTGTAGCAACAGATAAGATCGAAGTTATAATGTAGCGACAACCGCAGTGTAACGAAGACTTCGGTTCTTTGCGTAACCGTGTGCAGTAGGTGCACGCAACTTAATGTGAACGACGCATTAATCTGCACACTTTGAACGGTTTCATTTTTTGTCCCGATAGAGCCATCTTGTACTTAGAAATCTATTGCAACACTTCATCTCGACAGCCCTCAATCGCTGCTATCCAATTTTCCTTTCCGTACAGGTTTTTGAAGCATAGATTAGGATGCAGAACAGGCAAGCTTGCTCAAGTTAGAGTTTAGTCTGGAGACTAATTTCGTTGCTTTTTCAGATTCTATTTACTCAAACTTATGCACAATGTTTTTCTGATCGTGCGCCTAATGTCTATGCTGCCATTCACTGCAGTTATATTTAGGCTAGCTTGCTCGTCAGCAACCACCAATGCACACACTGTTCCGTAGATTTTACGCTGGCAGGATTCAAGATTATCTGTAATTTTAGCAAAGCATAGATCGTTGATATATATTATAACTTTATAACTTTTGACTTTGATCCCTCCATAATCATCCTTGCAGTCATCGAGTACATACTTGAGATATGACATAAAAACTGAAAAAAATAGCGGATCTGCTTGAAGAAAACATCTAGTTCTGTTCTCCCCTTTGCTGCTTTATAGTCTCTTTAGATACCTTTCACCTGCACAGAATATTGAATTAAAAATGACAAAATGTGTCTTTTTCTGGTAAAATTTAGCACTTTTAGCTTGCCGCAGCGTAACACAGGAGTAACAAAAGTTTAAAGCAATGAAACCAGTGTCTCTAACGAACTAAATAAATTCTATAAACCTAAGCCATTAGCAGCGTACCACAGGTGTAACAAAAGTTTAAAGCAATGAAACCAGTGTCTTTAACGAACTAAATAAATTCTATAAATCTAAGCCATTAGCAGCGTACCACAGGTGTAACAAAAGTTTAAAGCAATGAAACCAGTGTCTTTAACGAACTAAATAAATTCTATAAACCTAAGCCATTAGCAGCGTACCACAGGTGTAACAAAAGTTTAAAGCAATGAAACCAGTGTCTTTAACGAACTAAATAAATTCTATAAACCTAAGCCATTAGCAGCGTACCACAGGTGTAACAAAACTTTAAAGCAATGAAACCAGTGTCTTTAACGAACTAAATAAATTCTATAAACCTAAGCCATTAGCAGCGTACCACAGGTGTAACAAAAGTTTAAAGCAATGAAACCAGTGTCTTTAACGAACTAAATAAATTCTATAAACCTAAGCCATTAACCTCCAACAAGCAATAAACTCCCTTCAAAAAATTTCTGACAATTTTATTTTTGAGGTATTTTTTGAACTTTAGATCACCACTCTACCAGGACTGCTCACATAAAAAGCATATTTATTACAAAGCCGTATAAGAGAATTCAGTCTATTCTCCTATTTATCTGACGTCTCTAAGAGTTAAAATGTCGGGAGACTTAATGTGACCAATTTTAAACTTGTACTGGTTCTTCAAAATTCGAGGAAATGTTTTTATAGCAACGCTCTCTGCGGCAAGTAATTGACGAACTCAGCCCTGCTAATATAAATGTACAAATGCATTTAAATTGTTTGCAAATGGCTATAAACGCTTCGTCTGATTTCCAAAGGAATTTTATTCTATCCATACAGTAACAAATAATGCAATGTGCGTGATAACAACATCGAATTATTTGAATCGAGCAAGCCAGCCGGAAATTGATGACTGTTATAACGAAGCGAATAATTTTTACGACCGCGAGACTGTTACGGGTAGTAAAGTACAACTTTTGCAACGCAAATGACGCACAGCTCAAAATTCAAAGACTCCAAACATGAAATTGAAGAAGCTTTACAGAGGCCATGGTTGAATTCAAGGAGATCTTCAGGATTCAACGAGAATCACTGAGCGGGAACGGCCAACCCTATTTGAGTAAATTCCGCCCGATTTCATTTAACTACTGCTAACAGTACTATTGCTGTACCGCCATACATATTGATGTATTCTTTTTTAATTTAGTTTTAATTAGTTTTTAAAGTTTTAATCTCATTTTCGATCAACCTGACAATATTTTTAACTAAACGGATCTATACCAGACGAAAACAGTCCACATAGAACTAAGCGGCAGAAAGATTTCGTGCATATATTAATTATTAGAGTTCTTTTCTGATTATATTCAAATCAACCGTTTACGACATAACACTATTAATAAAATTTTGACGACGGTAAACGTCAAAAGCTGTCTCAATCCGCGAAATAATTCACTTACTGTGGTCCATTTTGCAAAATCGGGTCAGCTTTAAGATTTATTGATAAGGCAATTCCGCGTCTTTGACCCGAGTCATCCCAGCTACATTCAGCACTGTAACTGGGAAGCGCTGTCTCAATAATTCGCTGCCTACGGCTATTGAACACATTAGTAGCCATTGCGAAAAAATGCAATTGCTTAAGTTAGTAAACTAAAATTTAACTATTAAATTATATGCGGAAAAGTTGTGTGCAGGCATTGCACATTGTGGCAAAATTTTTGAGAAAGCTACTACAGAAACTGTATAACATTTAGAATACTGTTGTAGAAATTATGTCACTTTCAGAAAAACTGCTTCAGAAACGGTGTCACTTTTAGAAAAATTACTACACAAATTGTGCCACTATTAATAAAAAATGCTACGTAGATTGAGCCACTTTAATGCATATGACACAGCTACATATAGCTACTGTGACACAGTTCCTGAACTCATAAGTGAACATGGCCATATGCTGTTCTGTGTGTGCGGACAAGGATATAAGGTACTTAAGCATATCATAATATCTATTATGAATGTATTTTATGTTACAGTGTATGTAATAATTTTCAGCTCCTACAAGGAATGTAGGGGTTCAGAAATTCAGTGGCGCACCCAAGACATTGTCTTGTGATGGGTTCGATGTCATAGGAGGGGACCGATGTCATGGTAGAGCGATGCATAATTTCCGCTGCAACACCGCTGCAAATTTACACTAACATTCGACAGAAACATTTTAATAATGTTTTGTTGTTGATTTTGCATTAGAAGACATGAACGCACTAACGTAATTAGAATGTTAACATATAGCATAAAATGAGGCTTTGTGCTGGTTCGTTGTCAAAGTTTAGTGATTTATTTAGAAAAACAACTGACATCCTTAGGTAAACAAGTCATGGTGGGTAAAACAACCATAGCATCTCAATATATCTAAAAATAAATAAATTCGGCAGATTCTATAACAATATTTTATGTACGTTTATAATTTAAGAAAGGTCAATTTCTGGAAGAGGTGTTCAATACGCAGATTGACAACAATTATTTAGAGCCAACAGTTTTATTGAACAGCCAACTTCAACAATACAGTAGTTGCGCTGACAACCATTCTATAACGGGGTTATGCGACATTTCATTGGCAGAACATGCTGTGTGACTATTGCGTTACAGTTAGCAGCAGTTGTTGCAAGTCATAAAAAGCAAGAATTTCTTATGGAATTCCTTAATTGAAGAATACCGTAATAGCTGTGAAATCAAAGTACTTAATCTATGTATCAAATCAGCATATATCAACAAATCACATAAATAAACGTTGAAATCCATACAAGTTTTCTAGAGAAATTAGCGAAGCTATACTAAATATAAAATAATTCTCAAAATAGATATTTGTTATCAAACTCATATGAATATTTGCTATTAGAATTGTCGGGGAGGGAAAAGTTTTCATCTCAATGGAGGCGGATGTGGTAACGGAGGTCACCTAAAGATTCTGTCCACATGCATAAAGTGTAAGTTACATTGAAACAAAACTGCTAATGGCTTAATGAAATGGTGTGAATTTGCTTATAACAGGATCTTCAAATATCGAATTTTATGAATTTGGAGAATAGTTTTTTTGAAGTGATATGCCGTAAAGCTAAAAAGGTGTACAATGATTAGTAAATTTCCGTGAATAACATAAAATTTAATACATGGAGAAATTTAAGTTTTTCAGCTGTGAATCAGGTCGATAAAATTATCTAGGACTTAGCTCAACCCGATATGTAATGAATTAGTTTGCATTTCGAGTATCGACAAACAACTACATCAGGTCACCGCGAGGTATTGAACCAGAAACGCTCAAATCAAAGTTATGTTTACTTGGTACTGAGCTATTTCTGAAAAATTGTTCACATCCTAAAACTCCTCGCAAACCGATTCAACAATAATATGTGTACAATAGTGCAGATTGACCGAATTTGGTTTAGCACAACAAAGTCAAACCTAATTAGTTGTTGTCGAACAACTGCAGGAGTTAAAAGGATTAAAATTTAAGCTTAGCATCTTCTATAATCAAGTTGCTACAGTCACACCAACTGAGATCCGAACTGTATAGTAATGCTTCCCTATGTAATATCGGCAATGCGGAGGCGAAAAACAATGCGGAGTTCCTTGGAGGCGGAGATCCGCCCAACGCTAATATCTATAGTTAACTCATAATTATCTATAGTTAGAAATATTAGTTAACTGTGTCGTTAGTATGTAACTATTTCATTATTACTTACCTGATGGCATAGGTAATGTTAAAAAAATGAATTATGTTATATACGTACACTTTCACTTTTTTTGAACAATGGTCTATAGTTTTTAATATATACCCAGAATGGGGAATTTGCCTTTAATCGCTGTCAGATCTCCAAATTACCATGGATTCTTGGTGTCGGCGGAAGGAACGTCTTCGGTGTCAAGAACAATATAATACCGAAAACAAACAATCGAACAGGTTATGTTTTAACTGATAACAACATGCCGAATAGAAGACGGCGATTGTGATTATAAATGAAGCAATTAATGATGTTAACTATGACGCAAGGTTGATTGAATTAGAGGTGAATTACATGATGAATATTGTAAATCATACATGGTCAGATGACGATGACATTATCCAAGATTTTTATGCTATTGAAGTCTAGTGGCATACGCTTGACCCTGATTATACAAGACCACGCAGGAGGCGGCACTATTTCGAACGAAACATTACAGCATAGAAATGTATGATTGAGTATATTGTATATACAATGCTTTATATGTATATACATAATGGTTTGTTTTCTACAAAATAACTAATCCTACCACTGCAAATAACACCAATCACCTGTGTCAGAAGCGATTTATCAGCGAAAACACAGTAAATTGTATCCTAAAAAGATAATGGTCCCAGAGTTTTCATCGTCATCTCTACGCTTACTCCATTTTCGGTATTGGAAGTAACCAACTCATATTAGCTCCATAATGATGTAAATTTCGAATACATCCGGAAAGCCGGCCGCCATGAGTCATGCGGATTCCACCGTGCCGAACTACTTCGCGGCAGTAATTAAGATGATTAATTGTTGCACAGGTGTCATTGACTACCTACCAACCGAAAAATTCATATGGCTTTTCTCAACAGGGAAGACTTCGATCGCTAGCTTCACAAGCTCATCTGGGCATCGTTGCGGTCGCATAGCGTTCTCGAAGAATACGTGCTATGGATCAATATCTTATAACACCAACACTGACGTTGTCCAGAAGTACCTCTGAGTTATTTTCGGTTCTTTTCCATTATCCACTCCCCAGCCCGCGTTTGCCCAAAAATAGTCAGATTCTGGAAATTTTGGTATTTTTTGTGATCCTCGAGACCCCCCTGATCATTTCAACCAAAAAATAGAATTTTTAAAATTTTCGATTTTTTCGGGTCCCTTGGGAACACAAAATTTTTTCTTAAAAATTAGATTTTTACCCACAATTCGACGCGACGGAATCTGACTATTTTTGGGCAAATACGGGCTGGGGATAATGGAAAAGAACTTTACTTTCCACCTCCGTCAGCGTCCATCAAGGTCGCCACTACTTTTTCGCTCCATGTACGGATATATACAGCCTCTGCAGACATTCAAGCGCCTCACCCGTTTAGACTTCTATATGCTACATGTTCATTGCAATTGAGACGCGATATCTAGAGCGTCTTATTGTGGAGTGAACCTCATAACTGACACGGCACAGATTACGAGAAACATCAACATGACAAAACACACGGAAACTGGGACTACGCAGACGGAGCCATCAGGGTCAATGGTTGAAGGCGACCGAGTTTATCTCGGCTGTCCTACGTAGTGGCCGGAAGTTCGACCTCGTATAACACAGTTTGGACAAAGTTGTGGTAAGCGACTGGAGTTCTCTGATATTACCGACGGCCATCAAAGGCAAGAACAAAACTGCCATTTGCACTATGCGAATACGAATCCTGTCCCGCCGCCACTAAAAACCAGCAAGTTCTGCTCGCGATGGAGATAAAGATGATACGATGCCCGCGCCTCGACAGCTTTAGGGAGGTGCATGCTCGTCACTGAATGGAAGTGGTACCCATCGCTCTTGTCTTGCCGTGTAAAGGCACCGTGACAATAATGACTCTAGCAAACCAACAACAGTCCAAAAAGCGTTAGATGGACTGTATGAAAGAAGATATGCGCCCTTTTTGTTTCATGTCGGAGAATGTCCAGGATCGAGGAAAATGGAAAAGAGCCTGCGGAACACCGAATACTGCAACAACGCATAATGAATCCCCGTCGCGCGGCACGACACACGCTAGGACTAAGGACTTAACCGTTTTCATGCCCGTGTGGTGCAAACAGAAACATCACACATTGTTTGACGTATATGTTTGAACGTTACTCGTTTGCTTTGTACTGTTCCTTAACATAAATTTGACAAATTTCTCGAAATTGAGATCTAGACATTGGATTCATACAACTCGCAGTGGTCATTACTAAGCTCAGTCCGCCACATGGGCAAAAGTTTGCCCAAAGCTATGCGAAATACATACTAAGTTTAAATTAGAAATAGTTACTCAGTAATTACTCGCTCGATTAAGCCTTTTGTTCTTAAATTGACACATTTGTCAGCGCGCTCATTGCAACGCGATGCAATAACCGAGGTTGCGCGCTCGCTTGGTGAGGTTTAAGGAAGAGTAGCTAGGAAGTGGCTAGTATACGACCCAGGTCCAATTCGCCGTTGTAGAAAAAGTGATGCGAAATACACATTAGTTTAAGAACGAAAGGGTTAATAGTCTAAATTCTCAATATGTATCACCACAAAGACAGTTTATTCACAACCAAAATATATACAATACAATACGAAAATGCAATGTAACCAATTATGCGATACCTGTAAATACAACCATAATTTCCCAACGAAACTTATACATAAAAACAATGGTCAACAAGATGTTTGGTTTTTATAGTCTCGCCTTCACATATTTATTGCCGAAACGGTTTTGTTGTTCTTGCTGTATTAACTGGCGTTTTAAACAGCAAAACTAAAGAAACACCGTACAGATATTTTACACCGTACGTCCTTTGGTTGTCAGCTTTGTTCGACGGATAGCTAGTCATTAATTTTAAAAACAGTTTACGTATGACTGAACTTTTCGAGAATCAGTCTAATAGTAGTAAACATATATTTGAGATACATCAACCGGTAGCTTCCAGAATTTGCAGAAATTACATACATCCTACCAGCAAAAATTGATGCTTCAAAAATTTTTCTTCGGAATATGGTCGATTTGGGCACCGTTCGATTCGGTTGGATGAGACAAATCGACTGGTGTGTAATTTATTGAAATATACCCCGCCGTTAGAAAGTTATCTGAGTCCAAGTAACCCTGGTGGGCCCTACGTCACAACGTTAGAAAAAAGAACACTTACAGCGGGGGCCGGGGGCGGCAGCCCCCCACTTAGGCGTAGTGTATGTCTCATATAAAGGACTTAGCTTAGGCTAAGACTAAGGCTTAGTATACCCAAAACGGCACGGCCTGCATTTTATTTTTACCTCACAGGGTTACTTGGGCTTACTTACCTCCCAACATGACCATATTCCGAAAAAAATCTTTTGGATTCCCAATGGGGCCATTGGGATTCAAAAAATCGAAAAAAATATTATTGATAAACAAGATTATTGCTGCACTAACCGTATCATTGGGTTATTTCACGCTACGATAAACGTTTTGCCCCAGAAAAAATGACTAATGACTTTTTGGCTCCGATTATGTTCATTTTTACACCCTATGACCAAAAAACATCAAGGATCCGTAATTTGAGGTCGTTATAGTAAATTTTTTAACCGTTTTTATGCTATGGCTTCCCAAATACCACTCCCCTGCTGCTCCGCAAGGTACCATAAAATGGCCCCTGGTATGCTCCAGGTTGCATGTAGCCTCGATTTTGTGATCGTATCTCGTGCAGCCCGTCAGCGCGGTCAAAATGACGTTATGCGGAACTCCGTATATCAAAACATAAGCTTTTTTATGCCTATTCTTGGGTCAAATTTAACACTTGCAAAACACGGGGGTGCCGATTTATACCGGTTATTAAATGGAAACGAAGTGGCCATACACGGTAGCTATTTATATCGATAGTTTAGCCTGGGGGAAGTGTTATGCAAAAAAATTCAAAACTTACCCTTTGCCAGATATGTTAGAATACCGGAAGTAGCTTGTGGTCGGGGGGGGGGGTAAAAATGTGAAATGGCCAATTCGACCGTGTTTAACCAGCATAGTTAACTTGAAAACGGTATGTAAGATATTCTACCACAATTTCCACTATGAGGGTACAAAATGGCAGCCCATATCAACTGCCAGTGTACATGACTGAGACCATGGTCGGGGGGGGGCGGTAAATTTAGAATTTTTAAAAAAATATAATTTTGCGACATATGTCGTCCAAATGTATTGCCACAATGTATTATGAACCAAAAGCGTGAAATTTCCTCGAAATAACATCGTATGTTCGATTTTTCCACATTTTGGTGGTGGTCGGGGGTGGGTAAAAGCCTGAGATCAACAGGTCGGGCGCGAGATAGAGCTCAGGTCGTTTCACCATTCGCTTCGTGATTGGAAAGAACCATAACAGACACATTAATTGACTTCTACTGACTTCACCATACCCCTAACTAGCAACGGTCGGGGGGGTAATCAAATGTGCTGAAATCGACCTTTTGACCCTAGCGCTGGGGTAAGTAACAGCAAGTACCTTGGTTAATATTTTTTCAAAAGGCACCCAGGGGACAGGTATGATATATGAACAACGTTTATGTACCATGCATAAGTAACGAGCAATGACCAAAAAAGGAATTTGGTCGGATGGGGTAAAACTGGGGTTCATGCCATATCGACAGCTGTCACTCTCCATGATTGGAGTAGATTTGAAAATCGTGCAATTAAAAATGTTGTGTAGACCTGACTAATCCTGCATAGAAAAGAATTTGGGCTATAACTTCGAACACGGAGCCACGACACTACCTGAAAAAAAGAGGTCGTAAAATTAGTCATTACGATTTTTGTCAATTTGGGACTTATGTGGATGTCCAGCCTCTTACGGCGTGCGTGAAGCCGAAAATTTTTTTGTTTGAATTAGCTAACTAATGACGCTTCCTAGCGCAAATAACATTTTTACCAGTTCCCTGCACGTTTACGTGCTACTGGCCAAAATATCCAGTTTTACCCCCCCCCCCCGACCAAAAGGTCATCGTAGCGTGAAATGACCCCATTGGCTTAAGGTCAGCTGTGAGCACATCAATGTTTGTGTACAGCTGGCTTACAATGTCGGTAATGCATGGAGCTTTACTGTGATAACTAAAGTTGTGCCCCACTGAGCTTCACCATTCTGTAAGCAGACTGCACGTTTAAAGCGTCACCTATATTTTTAAGCAATCAAGGCAACCGACATAGCATAAATCTCGTTCCTTCCTATCGGAGCCCATGCCTTCAACCACCAACACTTGCTCCACTTGGGCAGGTTTTCTCGTAAATTAATCGAGGTGTAATTTTATGGAAGTAGGTTTCATAAACCGTGGCCTTCCATAAAGACCCTCACTCACACGCTAGCTAGTTACAGTTCTCACCGAAATATACGAAATGACCAAATAATGATTTCTGTTACACTATTATGTGCTATTACAACATACATTCATTATCATGAATAACGAATCGGAAAATTTACACAATATGGCTTAGCACAAAAAACTGACAGCAAGCATAATCGTAGCATTCGTCAATCACCCATAACAATTTGATCCAATTATAGGTTGTCAATAATGGATAGATAATGTATAAGTATGCTGAATAGCAGTGACGTACAATCCTATTATAAAAGCTGATACCAGACGTTTAGACAACAATGGACTGTCGAAGAAGTGGTGATACTACGGTAGAACTTAAATATTTCGCAATACTAATCCTAAAATTCAGGTTTAATTTATAATGCCTAACGATGTTCATACTAGAAGTTGCAGCACTAGCGGGAACAATAATGTTTTTTGCTCACTTGGATCTTGCCAAAAGCGAATACAAGTTGAAAATAATGATTCATACATTGTATGCGCGGCATGCAAACTTGCGCAACACCTTAAATGCACATCTTTAGCACAAGCTACCTATAAAGAACTTATGAAACCGAATCCGCAGATTTTCTTCACATGTGTGGCCTGCAGTCCTATGGCAAAACAGCTGTTCGGCGACATCAGCGCTCAAAAGTCCGAACTAGAAAAGCTATCAGCAATTGTGTGCAATCAACAGGGACTATTGGAAAAGCTTTCGGGTAAGCTTGACTCCTTGTTGAATAAAACTGATAATATACCAAATGAAAGCATATCTCATAATCTAAGTGTCGAAGCACAACCGGAATCCATTGTTCAACAAGCCGTAGACGAAATTCAGGACATTCAGAGACGTAAAACTAACGCCGTCATCTACAACTTGAAAGAGGTTGCACCTTTCGAAAATATCGAGGCACCACGCGACTTCGACAAAAGCCTCACGAAACAATTACTGTTATCAATTGGACTGCCCGATGTTGAAGTTGTCTCAACCAGCCGACTTGGTAAAATAGACAAGGAAACTACCGTTTGGTAAGCGTCCGTTAAAAGTTATTTTTCGAGACGAACAAGATGTAAACACCTTAATTCACAAAGTGCACAACCTAAAAATGCTACGGACAATCGGTTTAAAAAATTAAGTATTAAACGAGACCTAACCAAAAATCAGAAAGCACTTCAACGCAAAAATTATCAATTATTTCAGGCTCGCAAAGCAAATGGCGAACCGATCCGTTTTTTTGATGGACGTATCGTTCCTTTAGGCGAACGGGGCACAAGCCCAAGCCTAACAATCCCTGATTCACACAGTCGTACCACTTGTAACAATTATTCTTATACTAACCATTTTGCAACTAACTCTACTTTGTATAACATGTCCTGTCAACAATCAAACGAAACCCATATACTTTGCGACAATGAAACATTACAGAAAGAAGTGTTTAGTAGGTCTAATACTACTAATAATTATAAACAAACATGTAACAAAGATAATCAACGTGCTAAGATTTCGCAAACTGTAAAGTGTATTTTATTTAATTCTCGGTCTATTTTACCTAAATTGAATTTTTTTAAATTGTACGTTAATCAGCACCAACCAGCTGTAATCGGCGTCACCGAAACATGGTGTAATCTTCGCATGTCTGACTCGGAAATTAGCCTGCGTAATTACAACCTATTTAGGGGAGACCGAAACTCAAGCAGAGGTGGGGGTTGCGCAATCTACATAGCAGACATTATAGCAGAATGCGCGTCTGAGCTATTACAGCCCGTGTACGAAGATGTCTGTGGTTGCCTAGTTAGAGTTAATGGTCTCCGTATTCTAATCATATGTGCATATCGGTCACCATCCAACAACGTCGTGGAAAACAACCAACTTCTCGAACTCATTAGCAATATTCCAACATATCCTTGTGATAGAGCTGTTCTAATAGGAGACTTTAAATACAAGGCAATTAATTGGAGAACATTCGATTACCCTACGCAATGTGAACCATTCCTCAGCGCTATCTACAACGCTGGTCTCTCACAATTTGTACACGAGGCAACTAGAAAAAACAATACATTAGATCTTGGTATTTTGCAATTCGCCTGAAACAATTATTAACACTTCAGTTCATCCGTCTATTGCAAATAGTGATCATAACACTGTTTATTTCGAAATAAATGTCCCCCACCAACCTATAAAGCGTACGGCCCAACTTAAGCTAGAGTGGAATCGAGCGAACTGGGTTCATATATGCAACATGCTAACTGCCACATTACCTATCTTGAGGATGTGCATTTCCTGTGGTCTAAAATAAAACAGTGCATTATTGAATCATACAAATTAATCCCAAAGGCTAGCCGCAGTTGCCGGGAAAAACCTGTGTGGGCCGACAATCGCACCTATGAAGCGATCAAAGCTCAGTCTCGTGCCTTCAAGCGACACAGGAAGCATAACACTCAAGAAACATGGACCAATTATGAACACCTCAGTAACATAGCAAGTATGCTTGTGAACCAGGCAGTCGGCAAATACGAACGTAAACTCGCTGATAACGTTGACTCCCAACCCAAAGCCTTCTATGCTTATCTTAATTCTAAAACTAAATCTCGCAAACGGCCCATGGCACTCCGAGTCAACAATCGCGTTATTTCGAATGAACAAGAAATTGCGGAAATTTTCAACCGCCATTTCTGCTCAGTTTTCTCAAAAGAAGATGTAAATACTCCCACCTGCTACCCTCGTACAGATAAATCAATTAGTGATATCGCTAGATCTACAGAAATCATCTGCAAAAAAACTAGCTGTTTGTAGAATTGCAGCATGCCCTGGCCCAGACTGCATCAGTAACAGGTTTCTTAATAAAACGAGATTCGTGCTAGCTAACCATCTACAACGCCTATTCCACCTAAGCATATCTTCTGACGAAATTCCCACCGACTGGAAAAAATCAAAAGTTGTACCCATCTACAAGTCCGGCTCACCCAGTGACCCAAATAACTATCGTCCTATCAGCCTAACCAGCTCACGTGCCAAAGTACTAGAATCTATAATCAGTGATACTTTGCACACTTACTTCAACAGTAATAACCTGCTTTACTCCACCCAATTTGGTTTTTACCGAAAACGATCGTGCGAACTACTACTTATCCAGTTTACGGACACAATTACTCGTATGCTCGATCAAGGCGACTTTGTTGATCTGGTTTTTCTGGACCTCCAGAAAGCTTTCGACAAAGTACCTCACAACCGATTGTTAACCAAATTAGCACAATACGGTATCCGAACACCCCTTCTAGATTGGATAAAATGTTTTTAATCAACCGTCAACAATCTGTAGCTGTTGGTAATTGTTTGTCGTCATGTAGTACCGTTGACAGTGGTGTGATACAAGGATCCTTACTTGGCCCTTTGTTGTTTAACGTGTATATCAACGACATTGACGATTGTATTAGCTCCGTAATATTCAAGTTTGCAGACGATGCAGTTCTCTGCAGACGTATAAGCGCTAAATATCAGTACCTCGACCAGTCAGCTCTGCAACTAGACCTAAACCAAATTTATACATGGTCCACCGTATGGCTCATGAAATTCAATGTCCAAAAATGTAGCGTGCTGCATCTGGGAACAAGTAACCCGGGATGCACATATACACTTGGAAACGAAACAATACCGCGCAGTGATAGTGTTAAATATCTTGGAGTTACTTTTACCGCCGACATGAAACCTTCTACTCATTGTAACAACATCGCAAGTAAAGCCAAACCTTCACTGGCTCAAATTCGTCGCTCATACCCAATATCTCGGATCTAAAACTATCTTACGGCTACATAAGTCTGTGGTTCGACCACAACTCGAATATGCTACATGTTGTTGGTCGCCGTATTTGCAAAAAGACATAAACGTCATCGAAAATGTGCAACGAGCAGCAACCAAATTACTCCAACCAATTGCTACCACGCCATGCCAACAGAGACTGTCTACACTACAGCTCCAGTCCCAGCAGACTCGACGGCTCCGCTCAGACTTTATAATGCTGTTTAAAATCACACATGGACTGTGCAATATAGCGATTGATCAGTTATTTGAGATTGTGCCCACAAACAGCCTTCGTCGTCACCATCTGCAATTGCGGACAAAAACTGTTCCACGATTAAATGTGAGACGATTCTGCTTTTCAAACAGGAACATAAGTGCCTGGAACCTGCTACCCCCTTCAGTAGTATCGGCCCCTTCTATTCAGTCATTCAAGCGAAGACTACACCAATGTGGTGCAATATAGCTGGCTGGTGCTGCTGTTTGCCGCATCATCTTTCAGGACAACATTGCGGGAACCGAAAGTGTCGGTTCCGACGACTTCTTCAC
>JASANE010003904.1:0-25104 GCA_030248225.1 Trileptium ribeirensis
TTATGCAAAGTTGCATGCACACCCCCTAATATTTTAATATAGTAACTGAAACGAAAATTGGAAACAAATATTGGATAATATTTATTGTTTTAGGCATTTCATCCTGAAAATGTGTTCTATTAATAATTCATCGGATCCATTGATATATTTTCACTTTTTGCCAATGTGTGCCTATTTTCCTTACTTTTTTTGAGAAATTTTACGGCGGCGAGGGAGAGTTGGGTAAGGGCAAGAGTGTTTTCGACGCCCTGGAGTGCAACCCTACTATCCGTCTACGAGCATGTATGGTATATACAGTTAACCGTTGCAACGACTACATCATGAAATTATCAGATAAGGCATCGTACATAAGTATGACCGAGCGTGATACTCTTCTATAAAAATACAACATGGACTCATGCAGAAATTCTTTCCTTCGCAGCATACTGAAAACATTTCGTTGGGATCAGGTGGCTCATTTTTCAGAGCTAGTGTCTGGCTTAAAAGCATACTTTTTAAATTGATTTTACGCGTTGTTTCGATCCACATAGCCTATTTAACTAGCAGTTGAGTAAAACAATGGAGAAAAAGTGAAAATATATCAATGGATCCGATGAATTATTAATAGAACACATTTTAGGGATGAAATGCCTAAAACGATAAATATTATCCAATATTTGTTTCCAATTTTAGTTTGAGTTCTGTATTAAAATATTAAGATATCAGTGGTTTCCGCATTGGTCAAACAACAAATCCTTGTGGCCAATGTATTGTAATAGCAAGGTATTGGGAGTTTCAGCATCATGCTTCACGGAATCATGGACTTCGTTACTTCTTTTCGTCTTATCGTTTGCCATCACTAAGATAACACGGTCATTTCGCCATTGATAATTTGAAGATAGTGCGCAGCCTTTGTGCAATACATTTGTGTACCTCCGCACACTTCGATTTAATACATTGTGTTTGATAACATTCAATGCATTCGATGTGTAGCCGAAGCATTGCACAATAGCCTACGCAATATCTATTATTCGTACTTCTTCCCATATTATATCAGTGCTGAGTGCCTTCAACCAAGATGATGGAAAACTATTGAAGTATTTTGCTAATATGATTTATTTCAAGCTACATAATGAAATACACTAACTGATATATCATAAATTTATAGCAAATTATTATTTTTTATATTTCTAATACTTGTCATAACACATATAATAACTAAATACAGTATTTTTACTTTGAGGCAGTAGGAGAAGCTAATCTTTTCTGTACGACTTAAATGATTTGGTAACAGTTGAAAGAATCAGTTATGTCAAATTTCACTGCAAGCTGTTTGGAGCTATGTCTAACTCCTAAACTTGCAATAGTTAATTTTTATTGAGCGCCGTAACCGCCCGAACAAACAATTTCTATACGCGAAAAGGGCCACTAAGTGACCAAATCCCATATACCAGCAGCAAGGCCACGTAACAAATCACTACTATCCCCTTCGGCATCACAAAGCTACAAACTTCAAATAGTATCGGCCTAAATATAAGCAATTTAAACTAAATATTCTTTGTGACATTATTTACAAAAAGACATATCGTATAATAATTATTCTGGTATTTTATATTTGTGTCGTGTTAATAAATTTTCGTTAATATTGAGATTGCCATTGCAGGGTTTTCAACTTTTAGTAAAACCACATGAAATTTATTCGAATTTGAATAGGCGTATACATAAATAGATAAGCATTTTATACAATGTTTAATTTATATCACAAAAAAATTTAACTTCAGTGCCAACTGTCAGTAAATATTGTTGGGTCTTTTCGATTTTAGCCCTCAGCCAAATGTAATCCCAGCAAATTTATATAATCGGTGTCAATAGTTTATTCTCGCCATTTATTACTGTCACTATACCTTTTTCTTTTAGTATGAGATTAGTCAGGTTTTGTTGGGTGTGACAGTGATATTTAGTAGACAATCGAACCTAAAATAAGTCCATGCAACTTTTACCATCAGAGCTAAATAGCGTATACCTGGAAGTTAATGTACCAAAATTCCCGTCACTTTAACCATGTTTAACCCATTCAGAAGAGAATTATTTTAAAATTATATCTGGCCACGATGTTTCATGATGTGAAAAATTTTACGAACAATTTAAAACATTTTGCAAAAATATTACTTCCTATAGTTTTGTTACCGTTGTATTAATTTTATAAACAGTAAAAATTAAAATAATTCGGTAAATTTTTAAACAACAAAATTGTAAACTGGTTCAGTAAATGTTTTGTGAATAGTTCGGTGATGTAACGTCGCTTATCGCTCACATTTTTGCACTATTAGAACCTTAGTTTATGTTGATGACTTGTTCAATTTATCTATTACTTTAAGACTATTCAGCTATTTAGCTACTACCTTAATAACTTTTAGATTATTTAGTGTTAGGAGAACATCTCAGACAAAAATTTGACACCAATTGTACCTAGTAATTTCAATGAGTTGGCGGATCTTAAACAAAAGGTACAGACTTCATACTGGTTTTATTTTAAGGGGACGCAGAATGCCTGCCAACGTTCTCAGCTCGGCATCTAGTACTAGTCGTAGTAGAATAATGCAGTAGAACGGTAGATCTGTTACTTCGTATAAACAAGATCACAAATATAATCAGTATAAAGCAATACTAGTACACAACACTACCATGATTGTATTGGTAGTATAGATCTTCAAGAATGTAATGCTTTACACCCATTATTACTTGATAAACCCCAAGTGTAATATGGATTGATTGATAAGTGTAAATTAAAATTGTTCTATTATTCCGAGATATACTTTGGACTGATTCTTTTATTCGTCCTCAATAAGTTTATTCAATCGAGCAGCTATAGTATTTATCGTTGGGTTTACCCAGCGGATATTTACAACCAGCATTTATTTGTGAAACTGCAATTATTTGTATTATCTGAATTTACAACAGACAACTCAGAATTTTTGAGCAAAATCAAATTTGTTGGTTCTGTCTATAACAAATTCTGCCAAAGTGATGTTATAAAATATTTTTCAGTGCCATACCTCATTTAGCAACAGTGTGTGATAGCGAAAACGACTAGTTCTGCGTCATAGTTGCTTAGGCATTGCTGTAGTTACTGTAATCGCTTACTGCTGTTTGGCGATATTTGGGGTAAATTTTAAAAGTTAATAGGTTGTATACAATATCGTCGATAATTTCCAAACATCGTCTTAACTAAAAATAAATAGCTAAAGAGCAATATTGCGGATCAGAATTCTAGTATATATATTTTTCTCTTGCCATTTGTATCTTAGAAAACTTTTTTTGTTTATCTCAAGTTTCTAGTAAGCCTGCGTCGCTTCTGTATTTTGGTGAGTTCATCACGATATTCAAACTGGGCTGCGAAATATAATTTATGGTGTGAAAACATTTTCTGTCTAGAATCGACAAAGTTCTGCCTAATAAAAATAAAAAAGTTACGATAAGGGATACGCGTTTCACTGAAATACAACTGAAAAAGCTGAATTTTTGAACAAAATTTGACACAAGATTCAATAAAGAAAGGTCTAAATATGACACTAAGTCAAGTCTTATGGTATCTTACGGTGTTACAAATTAGACATTTTGCTTTACCTGGAATTTGGTAGAAGTGATACACAAATTCGGCAATGTCGTTTAAAATTAGCTTCAACTATTGGTGATTGTTTGGTTTACCATAGGTTATAGCAGTTATTAAGTATACATCTACTGCTGCCAGACTAAGTAGTAGACTGATGAAATTTGGGGCTGCAATGTTTATAATTCCTCAGGGATTGATTAGATAGGCTATAAAGACGCATAGAATAGAATATTAGCTGTGGTACTAATGGTCTACCTATTAGGACAACGATGCTGCGAAGCGAAATACTTTTTGCAAGTTGTTTGCGTTCTTCTAATTGCATTTGGTACTGTTCCAGAATTGTTCGTTAAGTTCTTGTAATTATAATTTATTAAGTTACAGATATGTGTTACTCTTTAATCTTCTTGGGAAACGCGCACAACAGCTCAAACGACTCAATATGTAATACAGGACACATCATTTAAAATGTCGGCTAATTGATCAACATCTGGTGGTAGCGTCTTAAAAATTTCATGACTTTTTGTCTACACGTGCCTTTGTTGCATTTTGAGTTTTTCTTTTGCTTAGTATAGGCGCTGACACAAGGCGTCAAAACATCTGTAAAACGTAAGCATCTATATAAGATCGAATGCCGTAATTTAAGTATACATACATGTATTTTTATGTAACGTTAACCCTAAGTAATTAGCGATTAATAAAATCAGTTTATATCCAAAATAGTCGATCATTTCTGGCTTATGAATTAAGCAGCGTTTGAATGATGCATTCGCTTTTGATTAACGAGTGTTCTTCTCAAACAAACACTGTTTCGGGATACCAGAGTTTAGCTTAGCTAATAGTAGGGGCGCGGCAAAACAGGGTCGGCCCAACCGCCCTTACTAGACAGAAATGTACTAGCTAATGGCGTGCAGTATATCCTCGAAAATTGATTTACGGTATGGATGTGACCCTAACTGCCCATACGGTAGGGTCGCTACCACATGTTCCAAGCAGCGGGGAAATTATAACGTGAACGCCTGCATAGTATATCATATTGCTTTAAAAAATTTTCATTCAAAAAAATTTTTTAAATACAAAGCATGACTCACAAACTTTAAACGCAAAGTCATAATGTAAAATAAATATTTAAAAATAAATAATATGAGCAAAACTAAACTCCGTCTTCCCGAACGTACCCTTTCATGAGTAACAATTCAACTCATTGAGTGAAGTGACACGCGTAACAACTATCGTACAATAAGTGAGTGACAATCGCTTACCGTCACGTTACGTTGTCCGTTTGTCGCTCAAGAGGCTTAATTTTTCTCAATATTAACTTAAACTTTTAAGTATCTTTTCTATTCATTTCGTTAGCCAAATTTTACTTTTTCACTCATTTTCCCCTCTATTGAAATGAACAAAATAAATAATAAATTATATTTAATATTCGTATAGTTATACTGTTGACGCACTGATTATTATACGGTTAAGTTAGCAATAATTTGCTTAGTAAATATTTAGTTCCGAACTAAAACTGACACTTATGCGATAGATTTAATGCAGTATTTTTGAAAGTTGTCTACAAGATTTGTACAAAAACGAGGTTTTACACATGGATATAGGCATTATATTAGTTAAATTTGTATATATATATACTTCTGTGTATACGTAAACCATTTTACGTATAAATAGCTATTATAGTAGAGTCTGTTATTGCTTCATGTAATTATTGCGTTGTCCGGAATCTGTGAGTATCCGAGTTAGTTCCGACATCAAAATCTTCAACTTTGGCCACATGTTTTCTTAGACCAGATGTGAAATGTATTATATAGCTAAGTGCTAGAGCTGGGAATAAAGGCAACTGTAGCTGAACCGAGTCTACCATTACGGCTGAAGAGTTGAAAAGCCTAAAATCTGTCTGTAAATGCCGAATAAAGCATAGTATGCGGGAAAAAACTGCGATTGGCGCTTAAAACGCTTTTCTAAAGCAACAAACATAATTATAACAACAGATGTAGTAACTTCGGCCCAGCGTTAAAAAGCACTAAAAGCAACTATATATAAGGTAACAATGCTACGATGTAACATGTAAAATGCATATGTTTACACATGTAAAATTTTGGAAACAAGACGTCAATATTTAAGTTAACGTTCACTACGTGTTTCGAAACAATTTTAATGTTAATACCATTGTCACACAAGTTTTTAGAAATCTAACCGTTATAATATCAAAAATTTATGCCGACTGCCAAAGTATTAGTGACGTTAAAAACCTTATTTTATGTAGTAAGGTATCAATACGCAAAATGGCTCGACATTTCCTGTGAGTTACAGATGTTTAAAATATTTAAAATATGGCAATTTTTTATGGCGATTTAGTCGTTACATTGTACGCTGTACAAAGCAATCATATTCAAAGCGGGCAAGTTCTCTAACAAATGCTGAAGAAGCATTTATTGATATTAAATTCATATTGTAATATGAGAGACTTCTTGACGTCGCCTAGCCGGTTAGCCGCCGACCTCCGCTGACCTGCCAACAATCGATGACTCACAGGCCGACCATTGGGCGATCGGTCAGCCCAAAATTTTAACCCCGCTGGCCGTTGCTTAACACTATCGAAGAGCCATTGTATTAACAGACAATTATGTGGCATACTGAAATCTGGGAAAATAATTTGATTTTTACAATGCTCTCTGTATAGCGTACATGCTGAAGTTTCGAGGTGCCAGTAACCGGTGTCGTCGGGAGAGGCGAGTTGTCCTTTGGGAGCCCAGTGGGGAATCCGCGCAAGGTAGAGAGCACAGGATCTGTAGGTGAGCCACAGCGTAATCCCACACAGCGTACGTATACAACGATTTCGGTTTTCTGGACGCGCCAGGTTCACAGGGGGCATCTCCCCGTCCCACACCCCTGGTTAAGCGGCCAGTCCAGCGGACAATATGGTTCAGGAAGAGTAACCTTCTTCCCTCAACCGACTGATTCCCCGCTATGGAGGCCGAAGACTTACCCTTCAAGTACCCTACTTCGGCTGGTCCCCTGAGGCTTTCGACCTTGTTTATGTATATATACGGAATACAATACCGTGCAAAATTTATAAAGAAGTCTAGCTACTGGGGAAGCTAAATAAAAGTCATATGTTAACTATGTAGAGTTAATTTATTTAGTAATGAAAATATATATACAATAACTTCTTATTTCTGTTATCCGTGAAATGAAATAAAATAAAAAATTCGTTGAAATATAATGGCAAGTGGATACGGAACTAAATCTCGCAAGACACGTGCCTATTCTATTTACCAAAGTATGTGTTTTTGGAATTTGACCCGGTTTCGCAAACAAATCTCTATTCAATTAAAAACGTGTTCTCAAAGTTTTCATTAATTTAATGCTCTCCATTCGTGCAGTAAACCTTGTGCTGACCATGTCGACATAATGAAAATAAACAGTAGACATGGGCTATTTCCGAAAATGACGAGACTGTGCCTCTTAAAAAGTTATATCTCCTAAGAACACTAACTATCATTTTTTAGATCCACAAATGTCCGTTAAAATTCACCAGTATTGGCATAAAACATATGACAGAGACACTGCCATGTGCCTATAATAGTCCGTTCGTTGGTTTGCATATTATGTTTTCTGTGATAATATATTACGCAAAGTTATATTATTAGGAGCATAAGAGCCGAACCGAGCTTGGATTTCCATCGGTAGAACCACGTCTAGTAGACATGATTCATGAAGTCATGAATTCATGAGTCGTGCTATATAATGAGATCTGTTATTATTATATTTGTTTGCCAATAATACGGAAATCTGCCAACAGAACGGAAATTTTGAATCAAGTATAATCGAACAAACATCAGGATTTTATATCAGTGGGATGAAGTGGCAGGGATAAGGATGGGAATAACCAATGTCATTTAAATGGTAAAGTAAGCTAACCTTGGCCAGACACTGTATAAAAACTAGAGTACTCTCGGAAACATCTACACTTTCTGGTAACGCATTCCAAACATTGATTATACGATAGGAAAAAATAACGTCGTAAATCTAGTCTGCTACAGTGCTTAATCAAGTTAGCTGAATTTGCTCGTATGTTAAATGCGTTTATGTGTGAAGAAATCTTCAGCATTTATATAAACAAAATTCCTCAATATTTTAATAGTAAGAACCAAATCGCGAAAAATCGGGCGTTATTGGAGACGTGTTAAAATGACAACCGCTCGCCATATGAATAACTGCAATTTTGAAAAAGATTTTTGTAAAGCCTCTTTGATCTGATTCAAGTTAAATGTCTCTTTCACACTGTATGTCTCCGAACAATATTCTAATTCTTAATAAAACGATCGATTTGTATAATGTTACTATATTTGTCGTATTTTTCCTTGAAAAACGCGAAGAATAATATTTGAAGCTATAGAAGCGTTAGAGATAAGGCTAGAAATATGTTTGGAAAAAGTTAAGTCATTACGCATTACAGTAGGAAGATTAATGTTACAATTTACATGAGGAATAGCAGTTTATCATTAATAAAATCTAAGTACAAGGATTATTACGACATAAATAACGAACAGCATATCTAAGAAAAACTACACATAACTGTAGCAAAGAAAAGAAAGTTTTATATCTTGTTGTAAGAAATCATGTCGAATTCAATGCCGATGATCAATTCATGTCGAAATACAATTTAATTTCGTATGCATACAGTTATATATAGCAGTGATTCGTCACATCACAAACTCCATTGATATACAACAAAAACAAGACTGAGCCCAATAGACTACTTTGCGATACATCATAGATTACATTGCAATAAGCCGAATGATGCCACCTACTTCACAAAAACTTCACGCGACCATTAAAATAAATATAAAGAAAAGCCAGCATGTTAGGGCATTATTCGTTTTGGTTCAGAATTTCAAGTATTTTTGTGTGAGCAACAATCGAGAGCATTCGCAATATCTAAACAGATAACATCGATGAACTATCAATAGCACGAGTATAATCTTTAAGGGTGTACAAATATTGCAGCGCGGGTGATTTGCCTGAAATAAATTTAAACTAATTTTCAAGTAATAATAAAATATTTACGTAACAGTCTTCTAACAATGTATCAAAAATTAACGCCTCAAAACTATCCACACACAGGTAAAAGACTAACAGACCTATGGGTTTTGACATGACAGCCAAAGGGCCATCTCTTTGTTAACTCCTCAAAGCTATTCACACAGGTAAAAGACTAACAGGCCTATGGGTTTTGATATGACACCCAAAGGGTCATCTTTTGTGTGAATGCCTTAGTCTGTTCCATATATAAAGATGATATCATGTATTTTCATTATTACACCCAAAGTGTCATCTTTTTGTTAACTCCTCAAAACTATTCACACACAGTAAAAGACTAACAGACCTATGGGCTTTGACATGACACCCAAAGGGTCATCTTTTTGTTAACTCCTCAAAACTATTCACACATAGGTAAAAGATTAACACGCCTATGGGTTTTGATATGACACCCAAAGGGTCATCTTTTTGTTAACGCCTCAAAACTGTTCACACACAGGTAAAAGACTAACAGACCTATGGGTTTTGACATGACACCCAAAGTGTCATCTTTTTGTTAACTCCTCAAAACTATTCACACACAGTAAAAGACTAACAGACCTATGGGCTTTGACATGACACCCAAAGTGTCATCTTTTTGTTAACGCCTCAAAACTTTCCACACAGACTAACAGACCTATGGGTTTGGACATGACACCCAAAGGGTCATCTTTTGCTAACTCCTCAAAACTATTCACACACAGGTAAAAGACTAACATGCCTATGGATTTTGACATGACACCCAAAGGGTCATCTTTTTGTGGACACAGATAATTTTAGTTTTGTTTTCAGTCAAGTGGAAAGTTACGTTCAGACAAAGAATTACCAAACAGGATTGAACGTGGAAAATACACTGAAGACGATAATTGTTTAATAAATAACTGTGATATTCCATCAAACCACAACTCTTTTTGTGTTTAATGAGGTAATTTTGTAACTATCTTTTCAGGAATTTTGTCAAGATTACATAGATTAGACACATGGCATTCAAAATTTAATGGAACATATATACTATTATAATTAACAAAATCTCATCTAAAATAATGGCGAAATGCTGCAGCAATCGGCATACCATCAATCAAAACGTCACTATTATTTGATTTTAAACAAGGAATTTGAGATTAAGAGCCTTAATTCTGGCTGAATATAATTCCAAAAATCATGCATTAAACTATGTAAAGCAAGGCTATTTTCAAAAATTTTCTATTCGAGACTTATGCCAATTTTAGCTTCTTGCGAAGTTTTAGCAAATTTTTGAGATTAAGAACCAATGGATTAAGTTAACTCGTTTTAGAGATGGCTTTCTTTCTGCCGTTTAACTTTTGATTTGTAAGTGTCCAATATTTACTAATATCTTATTTTGTATATAAGAGCGCGAAACGCAATATATATACATTAATAACGCTTGAAATAAAAGCTTATGCATTGTCAACGTCAAAAGAATAGAGTAATTCATCCCATTTGAAGCAGTTAAAGAGACTAGATTTATCCTCAAAATTATTTTTTGACAATTTTCGACGATATGGCGAGGAAGAAATAACCTAGGTCTTTAATGAAAGAACCCAAAAACAACATGGACTATGAGATGACGATGAGAAGTAGCCATAGGAGTAAGTACTTCATGTAAGACACTAAAAGTTGGGTTTGTTGACCAAAATTAAGTCAAGTTTGTTACCAAAATATAAGTAGAATTGCCCTTATGCATCATTTACGATAAGATGCGTGCGGCAGGACGAAATTATGTCACGCGTCGAAGTCAACTAGTTCAAGTGAATTATAGCTTAGCTGGACTACTATGGCACATTTTAATAGCTTAGCTAGTCTTAATGTGACAAAAAGGGTGCTTAGCTAGGCTATGCGTGACAAACGGAGCGTCCGGATGAACTGTCCATTGAGAAATTTTATTTAGTATTGTGCTTAGTGTAATAGCATTTTGTTCTAACGTATTTTCACATTAATTCTAAGTTATATATTTGTTTTAATATGTACAATTAACGTTTTAAGTAGTATGCCGCTTTTGGGGCAATATTTAGATACGTATAATAAAACGTAACGTTCGCGGACTAAATAGTCTCTGGCTTTAGTGATAGGGCTCAGCTGAGCGCCTCGTGACAAAAGCACTGTCCGGCTCGGCACTCGATGGCAAATGCATAGCTTAGCTAGGCTATTAAAAATTTTAATAGTCGAGCTGCACTGTATGGGTGACATAGTAGCTAGCCCATTTGAGAGTTTGACATAATTAGGACCATGCGGACGCATCTTATTGTAAATGACGCATTAAAAACCTGGTAAATCTATACGATTCGATCGATTGTCATGAGAAGGACACACAAGTAAATGTTTTGATAACTAAAAACCTCGCCTGCGACAACAACTCAGAACATAGCTGCAGAAAAGTAAATAGGAAAGGCTAAGATGTGGTTAATGAAAGCAAAACAATTTGGTGTGGACGATTAGCATATAACAAGCAAACGTTTTTCGATTACAGCTAAAGTGCTTAAACCAAAATTAATAATCAAGGTTTCAAATAAGTTATTAGCCAGTTTTAACGGTTAGAAGATCTAATGTATTTGAAATCAAGCAAGGTACACAGCAACCATCACCATCGTGACAAGACCTATCACTAGGAATCAATATTTGAAGAACAGAACTAAAAAGATAATAGCTTATATATCGTTAAGACAAACTTTCTGGGAAAAGAAAAAATATCATTTTTACATTACATTGATAGAAGTAAGTCAACAATTTTATTTGCTAAAATTTCTGCATTAATTAAAAAAAGAAGGAATGTGAAATTGATCCGAAATTTTTTGATCAGAAACGACCAGTTTAAGTGGTGATGAAAATAATTGTTCCAGGTGCGAGGGATAATCATTGTAATAACAACTCCTTCACCATTTTAGTGCTGCACCTTTAATGCGTACCTTAGTTTTCGATCTTTTTCACGCTCTTTGTAGTAAGATCAAGCTGATCAAAAGGCTTAACGCGATTACCATAAATATAAGGATCGTTCGAAAGTTATTGTGTACCTCGCCGTAGGAATGAAATACGTTCAGGAACCCTCCTGATTGACAATAGACCTTAATAATACGTGGATTGGGACCAAGCATCGTCTCGATATATGGTTTAAATTGCACTCGTATGAAAATTAAGTTTATCGTAGTGTTTTGTAAATCCTTACTGTTTTGATCGGTCTTAGACTGTCGGATTTGGGCATTCCAAGGGTGACGAATTGTTATGTATCTTTTCTAACAATTCTTCCATCACCTCAACAGCTACCTTCGTCCAGCCTTTCTGCAAATTTTTAAAATCTCTGCTTCACAAGCCATCGCTTGGAAAATCATCGCTTGACAACAGCATCATTTCAACAGCTTCCTTAGTGGCAGCATCTGTGCAAATTACTACAATTTTCGCTTGACAAGCCATCGCTTGATAAGCCACTGTTTGACAACGGCATCAATTGACAAACCATCTCGTGTCAAGTTGCTCAGTGCTTGGAATAAAAATAGTTTTTGACGAAGCATTTGGAAGCTAACTCTGCATCTTTTTTCTTTAGGTAATGTTGGTTTGCAAGGCTTACATTTTTAATGCGCACAAATCTATTAATTAACACGCAATTTGTCACAAATTATTTAATCGAGGTCCAATAAAGACGGGCCAAACATTATGTGGGAGCTGATTCGAACCGATCCAGACATGGTTCAAGAAGAGCACAGCCTAGTTAATGTTTGAAAATATGGCTCTTTCTTAGCTCTACCTGGAGTATTTTCTTTGCTGTTAGATGTGCTGTAATCAAACGCAGAAGTTTTACTTTCATCAACAGTGTTAGCTCGAATTTAGCCAACGATCTTCCAAAACCTATTAAGCTAAGTGCATAAAGAATTTTTAGCGGGACAGAGTGGACTGAATAATTATATTGTACTCAAGTGTAAGTTTTGCATCTCTATCTAGAGTGTATTGCTTGCTTTAGCTACGGGATTTTCGTAGAATATTAAGTGAAGTTCCTGGAGTATTTTGTTCCCTCGCCAGAATAGCCTGTATTTTATTTAGGAAAAACAGCTTTTTTCGATATAAAACCCACAAAGATTTATTTTTAAGTTGAAACTTTATTCCTTTATATATGTCAAAAAAATTGAGCGATTTCAATCTTTGATATTACACAGTTCTGCGGTGTAAATCGAGTCGAATTATTTTGACAATAGGGGGACACCGGTACAAGAGTAACTTGTACAGCGAATAATATGATAAGCTAACTGAATGTAGCAATGGCACTTAAGTCGACAAGGAACGTTGAAAATAAAATATGCCATGTTAATTGTAGACAACATTTCAAACGATTTTCAACTAGAGAACTAATTCGCTAAGCAACCAATTTTGAATCCAGTTTGTGAACTCAATAAATAGAAATGTCCGCAACTAATTTATATATAGGTAATAATAACCACATTGTTCTTTTTTCGCTTTGAGGGATCCCTAAGGATTGAAGCAGTAGCTTCGAAATAGCTCATTTACTAGTGTTCGTCAATTTTTTACATTTTTAAGGGTGCGATTTTTCGTGGCCACGTATATTTGTTGAATTAATATTTATACCAGGTGAACAAATGTTCATTCCGGTATAACCTCTTAGCTGAAATTGAATGTTTGACGGCTTACTGCAGTGGGTACCTACATTCGTTGACATGCGTAATGCGGTCTTATGTGTGCGTCCACTTTAGGTGCGTACACCTGGATTGTTCTTTTGTCAAGACGGTACACGATTGTAAAACAGATAATTAAGTAAGCATTTGCTCGAAACCAAAACGCAACAGAGAAATATGAGCTTGATCATGAGTTTATATGTTTTATTTATGCGCCGCTGTTTTCCTAACTTTAAACTAAAATATTTAATTTCGTGTGTTGTGACTTCAACAACAGTGAGAAATTCATGAAATTAATATATATTACCAAATTTGTTGCTATATGATGCAGTTTTCGTAAAAACTTGTATGTCTTCAATTGCACATATATACTGAAGATCCCAAATTCAAACACAAATCTATTTCAATATATCGGTTTGAAATCAAGTGTTATTTAATTATATATCGGTTTGTTATTAAAAATTATACATGGTCTCTAATTCATTAAACAATTATTATTTCAAATGTAATGGCATGTTTTGCGTAAAACTGTACGCACTCCATGCTTATGTAAGAGCTTATTGCAAAGTGAAAAGATCTAATTGCTTATAATGATGACAGCATAGAAATTTTAATAGAATATATACGATATCGAGACAAATCAATACGGCACTTTTTACTGTGAGAGACTGTGTTAGAATAACGATATGTCCTATTATCTGTTGTAGAGGAAGTGATTTTTGAGCGAAAACGTAATGATCCTAAAAGTAGAACTCATTGGGCATTCATTAGCTCAACTATTCATACCAACTTTCATAATATTTTCAGTTCAAATGTTTCTTTAAACGATGCAAATAAAGAATATCTCCATTTATTTTTTAGTAAAATCTTTTATAAACTCGTCGCATTATTAATATACAAAAAGTCGCGTTATAAAATCAAATTTCGTCTGTTTATAGAACTTAACATAATCTAAGCAGTCTTAAGTCAAGCTATTCATTAGGCAGAACGTGAAAATATTTCGTAACAAACGGGATCGTTTCATTAAGACATTCTTCTTCGCCTACTCAATAGCCGGGTGCAGTCCTTGGGCTCGGACAATGTCCACAATTACCGCGACCACCGGCCTGGCCACGCTGACCAGGTTGCCCCATACGTCCAGGTGTGCCTGGCCGACCCGATACACCTAAAAATTAAATAAAAATGGATTAATTTTACATGTTTGATGCATAATTATAATGACTGTTTGTCAGCAAACATGAAGAAATTTTATTAAATTCGGACTTTTTGTTTAAAGACCCGTAAACAACATCATAAGCAAAGGTCTGGATGAAAAAACAGGTGGAAAACCCAAGCTAGCTGAATTTGCCACAACCCATCGCAAAATCGACGGCGCAACTGCTCATTGTCTTAAATAGAAAAATTCTGCTGACGGTCTCCCCTGGAATACAGTTATTTATATTGGTTAAAATAAACAGTTTTTCGTAGAAAGGTTTCAACTGTTGTGTAGTGCGCATAGGCGGAAACGCCATGTAATGAATTCAAATATGCAACTGACAAATAATTGGTGTATTTACTTAGAATCTTGAGTTTGGAACTATGACATAGCTATTAAGCTAGAGTTAAGGAACATGTGCAATTCTAATATCATAAAGATTGATAGCCAGAAAACGATTGCAGAAATTGAGAAATTCCAGCACAGTGATAAATTCCGACATTGTAAAGCTTTTAGCCGTGGCAGTAAATGCGGCATCTAGGTGGCTCAACTGATCAAAACAAATATTTTCGTACGCTACTCCTCGCTTGAAATTCATTTCATGTAAATTAAAAGAAGTTTCTTTGATTTTTGCGCCATCATATGTTGCTTTAAAATGCAATAAATATTTCTTGAACTTTCAAAGAATATTTCTTGAAATATGAAAGAACTTTTTTTTAAATTATCTAATATATTAAGAAATCAAAATTAAAATTAATAAAGATAAAACAATTGTTAAATATATTTTTATTTTCTAAATATTTAAAATTATATTATTATGTTATTATCTTTGGAATTTAAAGAATAGTTCTTTGAATTATAAAAGAATATTCTGGTGGCGTAGAAATAAAAAAACTTCTTTTAAATTTCACGGAAACCTATTTTTGGTGTAGTTTGAAATTCTACACATGAATGGTGCGAAGACAGAGGAGCATCGAAAAGCGAGGGCGGGGGGGGCAACTTTCCAACAAAAGGAGGACCAACGGAAAGCGCGCCCTGCAGTTTATTTTTTGAATGGTATACCTTCACTTCTGCGTGATGCGCCCATGTACGAAGACTCACACTGTTTACTGTTGCATTCACCCAAGGTTTTATATCTCAGTTTTTACGATAATTCTGAGCTGGTTTTTGCAAAAAATACACCCCGCAATTGATGAACAAATTAATTGCTATTGTGTTTAAATGAAGTGCTTATAGTTAATGAACCATAAAGTCAGACTCGCAATAGTGTCATGTTCGCATGTATAAAAATCATAAATTGTAAAAACATATTTATCTTTCAAGATTGAACAAGTCTTCGCGTGACCTATTATTCCATTGCTTGCGGCTATTTTAGGTGAATCTCTCAACGTGTTTCTATCGGGTAACCTAGTACTTTTAATAGCCACTTTTAAAACGTTTAAAACAATATGTAGTCTAAAAATGTTATTTTCTAATATAAAAATAATTTCATGCTAAATGTACATGTTCACTCGTGAAAAAGTATACTGTCGATAATCCACTTATCTATTATCCATAATTCATTATCCATAATCGACAAACATTATCTGTAAACATTATCCGCTGTATCTGAATGGAATGATGAAATTCAGTTTGAATCAATAAAATTGTCGGTCTCAGGGATACAGCACCCGGGGGCCCCCGTGTTTGAGCGACGTAGTGAGCCTGTAATCGGTCATTGTGTGAAAACAAATTCAAGGCTTATATTGAGTGACAAAGTTTAGCGTCTGTATACGAAACATTATTGGAAAGCCTGGCTGAGTACTTAAATGCTTTGAAGCAATGAAATTTGACCTCTATAGTAAAGCGTTTCATACCTTTGTTTCCAACGGTGCCCATTTGACCGTAGCTTCCAGGTTGCCCGCTCGTGCCTTTTGGTCCGGGTCGACCTTGAAATCCTTGTGTACCTTGGCGACCTTGCGGACCCGGCGGGCCACCAGTATCACGAACTGTACCGGATTTACCCTAAATAAAATTTAATATATTCTTACTTTTATAAAAAATGTGCACTAGAAAATGCAATATCCTCATTGTGCTTGTTTATGTGAATGCATAAGTACAAATGCGAATGAACAGACATTGTTATAAAACTGAATCGATGTTCTACCCATTCCTTCTTAAATTAATGATTATTTCTTACGGTCTTGCGCATACTTTTGCCGCTGCGGCGTATGGAATCTGGATCGTTTTGGTGCGAACGTCGTACTTTATCTTGGAGCTGTTTCTCGGTTCCTTAAGGAAACCTCAGAACGACACACGCGCAAACGAACGCTGCAGGCCAGACTTGGTTAGCGCATAGCTTGGAACACACGCGGTGGCAAACGTGCCGATCTAAGAACTAAAGGGTTAAATAATTGTAGAATGAAACAAAATTTATTGTGCTGTGTCGATTTGCTCTGCATCGTAAAATATGAAATATGTGAATATAATGCCACCGTTTAATGAAGACGTTTTCTTTAAATAACGTTACTTTGAAATCAGAGATAGGTAGTACAACTGTTAAATGTGTATAGCGATTGAGTTTAAATAATAGAAATTCGACGCAAAAATTGCAGAAATTTCAAATATCCCCATTGCCTTTGGCATTTGTGTGTAGAGACTCATGATTAATATTGATAGAAGCCGCGTCCATGTTCATCTAAGATATATTGGTGGGCGCTTACGTTAAATAAAGCCGGTTGCGTACTGCGCTTTTCTATTCGTTTTGTCTGCCTTTCAAATGCACTTACGAATCTGACCAACTAAATGCTACGAAAAAAATCAGAGTGGGTTTCGTAGAACCCATAAACATAAAAGTTATGTGGGTGTTTGAAAATTGGGACACCTAGTAATTGTCTTGGTACTAGTGCTTTATCATAGTATTGTACTCAGAATTTTGAAAAATTATCAGGTCTTAGTAAATTGCAGGCAACCAGTAAATTTAATAGGTGCAACAACTTTTATCCCTCTTTGCATTACAGTGAACCATCTATTATATACACCGAAATGCAAATGAATAAATTACAGCTTGTTAAATTTTTTTGTCAAAATCCTGTAGATTTTATGGTAAATAATCCTGAGTATTATTGTTAGTTCAATTTGAAATGGCTGTACTGGTGCAAATACCAAAAGTCGATAATATAAATTTTGTAGAAGAGTATATCAAAAACTCGGTCATAATCAAGTACTTTTCTTTATCCGATGACATGGTCGTTTTTCGGGTTACCCAATTACTCACAGGCTTGTAGTGAGGTAACTTACAAAGATCATTGGGGCGAGGTAACAACTAATAACAAATGATATTCCAGCTGGAAAGGCACACAGCGGTGACTCGTATCGTTGCTCTAATGTCATTCGGCTTTGGCCAGCTAATAGCTGATAGCGTTCAAGGAAATTTATGGGTACTCTCTGCAATCCTTGGGGGAGGAGGTAAGCTGAAAAACGGTCACATCCTCGAATAAAGCATAATAGATAATTATGAACGAGTCTCATACTCTTTTGCAAAATTTTATAACGAAAACTTGTTAGTACTGTAGCCATTGGTTAATCGCCAGTGGTTGGCTTCGCTAGAAATTTGGTCGGTAAATTTAAGGACAACGATCGAAAAAAAGCTTTTATGTGAAAAAACAATCAACTCTATAGGAATAACGGACGAATGATTGTTCGAAATGCGATAAATAAAGCTTTTGTGTGTCGCAAGACATTATAGCTTTACGTATCAACAAGAATGTTTTTGTGCTTTAATAAACTAAAACATAACCGCTCTTCTAAGTAATACACGTCTCTAGAATTAATGGTGAAATACGTATAGAGGGTAACATGAAGGAACCACAACAGGTTACAGCTGTTTGTAGAAAGCACAAAATATGAATAACATTTCAAAACTAAATGATAATACTGATTCAGTCATATACTGTGGACAACACTTAGAAATAGTGGAGTGTGCTTATAGTGAACGCATTTTGATAGTGAAAATAATGTTGCAACGAAAATGGTCGCTTGCTCTCGAACAAGTTTGTCTATAATACAACACGGTGGATATGCTAAACATGTCTTTGTCGTGAATTCACTGATTTGTCCTAAGCTGTTTCACTACAACTACGCACAGTTCAGTATAATTGATCTTCGTTCCTGAATAACTAGCGGGATCATCCCTAGGTAATACACAATAAAGTTCCCTATATAATGATATATATATACATATTTATATATATACATAAACATATATAGACGAGGAGATCCAGCCAAAATTATCTGTAATCAAACATCATTGTCATTCGCAAAAGATACTTACCTTTGGTCCTTTATCTCCTGCCTTTCCGTTAGGGCCAACGGTTCCAATAGGTCCGGGTGGACCGCGCCCACCCTGTCGCCCAGGCATTCCTTGAGAGCCAGGATTACCACGTGGTCCGACCTTCCCTTTGGGACTGAAACAAAAATATTTGAATTTGTATTAGATTCATAAAGATAGCTTTTTTAAAATAACGATAGAAGTAATGCAGGCCATGACAATATTATGTAGTTATGTAATTGCAAATGCTTTTGCGAGTAGCAAAATAACGTATTACGAAAATCAATTCACAGAGTCTATATCAATCTTTAATGGAACGGGGGTCTAGATCGAACAGGAATTTAATTAAATTGCAACGGATCGAGAGTCAGTTTCGAAACAAAATTTAATTAAATTCCAATTGATCGGAAGTCTATTTTGAAACAAAATTTAATTAAATTGCAATGCATCGGGAGTCTATTTTGAAACAAAATTTAATTAAATTCCAATGGATCGAATGTCTATTTCGAAACAAAATTTAATTAAATTCCAATAGATGGGAAGTCTATTTCCAAACAATGTTTGATTAAATTTTAATGAATCGAGGGTCTATTTCAAAACAAAATATAATTAGATTGCAATGGGCCGGGGGTCTGTTTCGAAACAAAATTTAATTAAATTGGAATGGATTGGGGGTCTATTTCGAAACAAAATTTAAATAAGTTCAAATGGATCGAATGTCTATTTTGAAACAAAATTTAATTAAATTGCAATGCATCGGGAGTCTATTTTGAAACAAAATTTAATTAAATTGCAATGGACCGGGAGTCTGTTTCGAAACAAAATTTAATTAAATTGCCATGGATCGCGTCTATTTCTAAGCAAAATTTAATAATGTTGGAATGTATTGGGTGTCTATTTCAAAACAAAATTTAATTAAACTCCAATGGATCGGAAGTCTATTTCGAAACAAAATTTCATCAAATTGCAATGGATCAGGGTCTATTTCGAGACATTAATATTGTGTGTGTGATTGTCCGGTATTGGAACAATTGAGTTTTTCAGAAAAAAATTATTTTAACTGAGAACAATAAAATATATGCTGCTGTGAGATCGCTGGGTGTAGCGCTACTGCTTTTACATATTGGATATCTGAATCAGATCATGAATAATAATTAAGTTCAACGAAACAAGTAACGAACTAAAAACCTCAATTAAAGGTCGTGAATTAAATTCATTGTTGTATCTTAAAACAAATTGGAGCATGTTTTGCAAAATACAGACACAAAACAGCATCATTTAGTCAATTTTAGCCCGGACAATACTTTCACCCCTTATTTTTAAGCCATAATTGAATATGGGGATTAACTCAATAGGGTCCGCGTGTGACAAATTCGACGCGTGTATGGTAAGTCTTGATCCAAATAGAACCAACTATTTCAAACACATAAATAATAAAACAACAGAATATACAAGAAGCTCGTCCAAAATATTGCTTTTGGTAATCTATTGTGCAGCTTATAAAGTGTTACTAAAACATCAACGATATAATATGCATCTTATAGATACACCCACTGTCAAGATTTAAACCAAATAGCGCCTATCTCCCTCAAGCTATAATAACAGCAAGAATACCTATGCAATGTTGACATAATTGTTTGTTATTGCTCTCTTATTCATTTGCTAAAGCTCGTTATCGGTTAGGTATTAAGCCTGTAGTTGCAATAGTTCAGGTCACATGAAAAGTAAATTTTTTATCACGTAAATTAGCAGTTATCATGTTATGGACGTAAAGCACAAAATTCGACTTAGTTTTTGTCTAACACTGAGACTTGGTTAACTCTTGCTCATGAAAAAGCCAACATAAAGATGAATGATTGTAACATTATGTGCCGGTGTTTAAACGTAGAAAAAATGAGTCATATATGGCCATCTGTTCATGAGCTGTAGTCGTTGTAGTAAAACACTTCAGCAGCAGCCAACAAACAAGATGAGCTATCTTTAGTGCAAAAATTCACTACTGCTAGTTTCCAATTTAACCCGTTTTATGGTTTATCTTTTGGAGTAATATCCGTTACAGTAATGATTCCTAGGCGATGGTTAAACTTGTCTATAACTTAGAACACTATGTGGATCTGTGCACCATTAATTTCTGGAGCTTAAAGGGTCACACCTACTTTTTTCCTTTGTAATGTTTTGTATTGCCTGGGGCAAACCCAATTGTTTCTTACAATAATTTCTGCTAATCTTAATTCCTTGGTGTAGATGGGGTTAAGAAGTTTACTCCTAAGGGCGGACTCTCTATGCAGTACTTACCCCTTGCATCTCCGCACATCCCCTTAACTCGCCGCGCGCTGATAGCGACAAATTTTAGCAAAAATTATCGAAAATTGGGGTAAAATAGGAAAAAATGGTTAAATTTGTGAAAATTGGGTAAAATTGGCAAAAAGTATACCCTCCTCCCACTCGAGGACCTCTTTTTTCGACAACCTCTCCTCGCTGACGTCTACCCCATATCAATGGAAGTCGACGGAGCTTCGAAACACTTGCCTTAAATGCAAACAATTATAGCAGTCTTTTAAGCAGTCATCTCCATGACCCAAGTAACCTTGACTGGCTAAGCGTTATAGCGTTAGAAAAGGAAACAGTTTAATGCCGGGGGGGGGGGTGGCACCACTGTTTTTAATTGCTTTATGCAACGTTTACGTTATAAACGACCCATTGTGTGGAAACTTTGTTCATTAACCGCTACGATTATATACTGGATGATGGTGGTAGATAGAGTCCGTCATGCAACAAACATGCCACGGACACTGTCTATATACACTAAATAATGCGATGTCCGAGAAACGCTATATTTCAACATTCTACGAAAGAAGTGGCAAAATCCTATCTGATAATATTCAATCACGTTTATGGTATTTCGCAAACTTGTCCTCTATAGTGTTACGTCAAAAGTGCATAGACAATTAACTTTCTTTATAAAGGGGTCTTATACACAGAATACTGTCTACCAGAGCTTCGTTACCGCTATTGGACAATTCTATCGCTAAAATTCGACGATAGGAAGACACTGTGAAGGTAGTAAATCGATGGTAGCATAAAATTATATTCAATATAGGAACGGTATATTAAAAATAGTGATGGTAATGCATATATTAAACATGGTAGGCCTTTCCTAAATATAAACGTAACTCTAATTAATGATAAACTACAGTAACTTTTAAGCTACAACTACGTTCAATATTTAAACTTTCTAGGTTCAAATTTGCTTGGCTACAAGTATCGATAGTCTTAAACAACTAACATACCCAGAACGTCCACGTTGGCCTGGCAGTCCTGTCGGACAATTCATACATGCTTTATTTGGTGCATCTGCGTCGTCAATTCCACCGTTTTGACCCTCGAGCCCGTCATCCCCTTTCGGGCCATCATCGCCATCGCTGCCATCTGGGCCAGGTGGACCCTTAGGACCCGCTGGTCCCTGTTGACATGTGCAGCCTTAAAGACATTGTTATAAAACTACAGCGTATTTATTGGCGTAAATATGCCCTTAACAGTGGGGGCAATACGATTTTGTTTTCGGGGGGGGCAAGGGGGTTGGTGGAGGCAATAGCCACTCTGATGTGCAAGTAGAGTAGCTGTGAAATATTTTGTGGAAATGTTGGGGGAGGGACCCCTGTTCTTCCCACCGCCCCTCATCCCTCAGGGTTTGCGCCTATGAAAGTATGAATCGCAAAAAAACGCAGCAAAAATGTTAACTTCAACTGTTTTCTAAAACTTGGAAATAAAAAACCTGTGGTAAATATTTATTAAACTAAATTGTTTGATTCTCCATAATATTATTTGACAAAAACGTATTATTAAAACATTGTATTACGTGCTGCAATGATTAATAACGATATTCAGATGGTTGAATGATAAGCGTCAACTACTGTAATGAAACGATGAAATCCTATAGGTTTTGTAATCTATTTTACTGAGCTGAGCGAAGCAATTATATATAGAGCAAGTTCATACATGAAATTGAGCTGTTTAGCTGAAAACAGGCAATCATTATCTCATGAAATTGATATAATATTGTGAAATGGAAATCAAACGTGTAAATTTTACTTAGTGTTGGTCTAAAATATCATATTTAAAACAAAATTAAGTATTTAGAGTTGTATTATTTGAACTTCATAGAATTATTGAATAATGTGCCTGTTACATTTCTTAAAAAATAGATATACAAGCAGTCACTTTAGGTTGACGATGTCTGTTCGATTGATGTGGTAAAACATTAAACTTATGCAATGAAAGAATAGTGGTCTCAAATGAGGTGCAATCAACTTTCAATCTATTTCCTATGTATGTCTCAAATTTAGTTTCGACCGTGCGGTACAATGTTCAAGTACATATTCTGCAGGTAATCTGGTTTCATAAATTGCATTAAATTATTATTCGTCTTAACAGCAATTTTCTCACAAACTCAAAGCGTTAAATTTCTTGTCTGTGATTAGTATTTATGCCGCTTGAGTCAGAAGCTGCTTAAGCTTTTAGTCTTAACGTTGAAACGTGGCATCTAAACAGCGCAGTCTGCAAAACATGAAAAAATCTATCCTAGCTGGCACAAAAAATTGTTTGATGAGTTTTTTATCACAAAAACTAGCAATCGTAGTAATTTATTAATGAATTTACATCCACCAAATCCACCAGCTCCACCTCCAAAGCCTCCACCTCCGAAACCACCACCACCACCACCACCAACTCCTCCGAACAGCATACACACAGTACCTGGTTGTTGCCCATATAATATTCAAATCTAAGTGAATCTGATCTAAAAGCAGTGTGAATGACTGGGACGCCGAGCAGTGGCAAAGGATACGTGCGTGTCCAGTTGGCACGCCTGCATACACGCATTTTCTTATCTTAATAAAAGAACATCGTATTTATTTCTGCTATTTAAACGTATAATCGGAGTACAGCTGAGCACCGACCAATCTATGTAGTCAAATAGAAGAGGGGTCATATCGGTCTCAGCTGCATCTATCAGCCATGTGCAATCAAAGCATAGATGGATTGCTGAAGTCCGCAACTAGGACCTCAGGGTCACTGAGCTCCGAAGAGAATGGTTGTTACGACATATGAATTAAGTACAGCCGTCTTTCGTTATATGTCAAATGTTTTTGAGTAAAATTCCAAAACACACACATTATTTAAATGGTTATTCGGAAAAAAACTGCTGTAAATAATGCAAACTAATGTTAGCTATCTCATCCTACACATCTGAAATATTTTCTATCAATGGTTTGCAAATTTTTATGGAAAAATAACAATTTTAAGCTCTTATACGTTTCACTGCTGATGCATAATCATTCTTGGGTGCGGCACTAATGCACCATTCCAGATAGGATGAGTGACCACGATCGTGAATTCGGGGGTTCAGATTAAAAAGCTCCTAGCGATCTGGTTCATGGTTCATTTTGCACATGGAATCCAGTTTTGCTACTCTTGTACAAATTTCACTTGACACCCACATGTTGCTATTTTATAAGCACTATAGTGCATCCTGCAACGTTTGAAATTATGGTAATTCAAGAAAACTCTCGACGTGTCTGTGTTTCAACGATAGACGTCTTTGGAGACAAAATACGATAAAGACCAAAACAAAGCGAAAACGATCCCAGTAAAAAGTTTATACTCAAGCAACCACTGGCTTTGAGCGACACTATAAATTTAACGCATTCCTAATTTGTACGCAATTGTTTCTTTTTATAAATTTGAGACATGTTTATTTCAAAAACTATGGTTTGTTTCCTCAATCAAAAACTTTGGTCCATATATTTAACAAATATATATAACTTTGCGTAGAAAGTTGCTGCAAGTACAAATATTTTAAGTAAGCTAAAGGATCCTAGACAACGCCATAGATAAAAGATAACTTGGCTGAAAAAAAAATTTTATCATTTAGTGCCTGACGATAACATACTTCCCAGCTGTACGGTGTTGCACAAGGTAATTGGTAGTTTTGGCAGAAAGACGACCTTGTGAATTTTGGTGGAATATTGGATTCTATAAAGGCTTTCACTAGCATACAAAAATGTTCTATTATAGTATTTCTCAAGCTCGTGTGTTAATTATAGAGCCGCTCAAGAGATATGGTTAACAACGCGATTCAGCTCAACGACAACCACGGTCGTGTAGAACGTTCTGCGTGGCTATTTGGACAGTTTTACGGAAGCGGTGGATCCGGTGGCGGCGGCGGTGGCGGTTCCGCAGGAAGAGGGTATAGCGGTAGAGGCGGCGGTGGTGGCAGAGGAGGTGG
>JASANE010003905.1:0-52517 GCA_030248225.1 Trileptium ribeirensis
TAGGAAAACTTTATCACCGGATACGGATACGAATAGGTTATCAGGATACCAAATAGATAGTCCGACGTTAAATATCCCAGGGCTTGTCGGAACCTTGTGGGGGCCACATGGCTACAGCGGACAAAATGTTCGGCTGAGGGTAAACCCAGCAGAATTCAAAATTTACATAACAAAACCAAACTCATCACGCGTTTTACTTTAGTCATGCTAGACAAAACAACTTCCTTTAGATTAGGATAGGGAATATTGGTTTGACATTATGACCTGTGAGCAGGATTCGGTGTCAACCTCCCTGGGGGACCTCAGAAATCATACCCCGAAACTAGACACGTGCGCAACCAATCGGGCGGGGTCCGAACACACCCCGTGAAGCGCGCCTGCGGCCTGCTAAGCTCCGTAACTTCTTGGGTCTGACCAAGAAAAGTGGCTAAGTTGTAAAACTTAGGGTCCGCCTTTGAGGTTATGATAGCCGGGGTTGTACGGGCATGGTGTTAGAAAGTTGCGCCATGCAGCTGCGTCACCGTTATTACACCTATAGCCAATAATCCATTAGTGTCACAGTTTACACGACAATGACAGAGTTTCACAACGAACAATTCGATTTATCCCGTGTAGTCTATAGCTACTATATAAAAATTGTCAGAGAGTTTCACGCGCGACTCCGTTTCGCATAAACTAAGTATTAAATGGGATTTAATATAGCTACTCACGACTACAGGGATAAATTAAATTGTTCGCTGTGACACTATTTCATTGTCTATTCAGTGTCAAATGTGGCGCTAACGGATTATTGGCTATAGTCGCGCCTGACTGTGGGACAGTGATTTGACACGCTGCACAAACGTTATCTTGAATGTCTCATAAATCCATACTATGCATTGAAATGAGTGCCATCCGTTGGGCTATGAAACCAGGGCAAACCGCTGTGGGTTATACTTTCTTGTATTTGACGAAAAATGTATTATCAGAAGCACTAAACACAACCCATAACGATGAACTGTACGGTCTGCCGACACTCGACACGTGTGTGCGGAACGCTGCATGTCGAATTCAACTAACACCCCCGGAATCTTGGCAATGATGCTGGTTGGTGAGTAACCGGCTGTGGCGTGCGCTGCGGACGGTCAGAAAACGGATTTATGCTGCGTTTATGTTATAAAGGATCCCCCATGTGAAAGTTTTGTCCCACAACGGTTTAGACCACACCATCCAGTGGTATACGGTATATACCTGCACTATAGAATGCTACAGATAGTGTAACAGACACCATCAACTCAATTATAGTGGCTAAATCTAACCATTGTTTATTGCTGACAGTGTCAAGGACACCATCCAAAAATACATCATATAAGGCGTGTAAATAACATCATGGTGTAGCTAACACCATATAAATTTTATGGTGCGGTCGACACCTTACTATTATCTCTGAAAATACAATCATAAACACCATGGTGTCAAAGACACCATATATTTGATGGTGGCAGAAACATTGAAGGTGGACAATACTCTCACATAGGGGTGCTTTATAACTTATTACGTATATTCATTACAAAACAATACATTAATTCCAGCACATGACACTCTCTCAGCCGCTTTAAAACTGGGAGTTTTCCTATGGGTACTACTTTTTTATTCTTCTCATCTCCCAAGCGTCCTTTTTTATAACAAAACAGTCGTTAAATCTAACCAAACACGAATGAAGTTCGAAGTACAGGATTATTAAGGTCAACTTATGAGATTAAATAAGCTGTGCTATCAAGGAAGGAAATATGTAATGCCGTGCACAAGCAAAAATGGTAGAATTATGAAGATAGTATCTCATTTTCTGAAAGAAATTGTTTAAAACATAATTCAAACAGTAGTCTGATCGAAGTATAATTGAAACAAATTCAGAATATGTGGGGGGCCCTGTGAGTACAACGGTTGCAAAATCAAAAATAGTGAACTCGTAGATGGTTCTATTCGATGTAATTTTTTGTGCCAGAAAAATTATATTTTGTACCGGTCTCCTTGACTTGTGAGTGGCACCAGAATTGGGTGTCACGTGTGCCCCAACGTCGGCTCTATAATCGAATTTGCATTTATCATCGTTATAGATTGCAATTTCAATAATTGGTTGTTCTCTCTTTAGCGAACGCAATCTGCATGGTCTCGCCTTTAAACTCGTAGCAGATCCTTGTTATAGAAGTTATTGTTTACAGTGGACATACAAGGAAAACTTGGCCCATATCAACTTTAGGGTCTGGACGTTAACGTTGGAAAAATAAAAGCCTAGAGCGGGGTTCGGGGGGAGGGGGCAGCCCCTCGAATTGGCTTAGTACATGTGTCATATAGGGACCTTAGCTTAGGCTAAGACTAAGGCTTAGGCTTAGTATATCGAGAACGACATGACACGCATTATACATCGGCTAAAGTTGACATGGGCCGAAAACTGAATACATATTCATTGTTTATGCGACAACAGGATAGCTCACAGTTTCCAGGCGTTTGTAATGAACTTGTACAGCTATTGCAATTGTTTAACTTGGCATTGCAAATGGTATTGCAACACCTAAGACTAGGCGTTGTTCAAAGCATTATTTATTAGTTTACAAGAAAAATAGCAGAGCCACAATATTTTCGGCTACTACATTTTGGTATTTTTAATGATATAGCTATGCTACTTTGCCGAGCAATAAATATTTTGATCCATATTATCGGTGGCTTAGTAGGCTACTGGTCGGGTATCCGATAGGGTACCAAATGGGTTTCCGGTCCTAAATCTCCCCAACCACCTAAAAATAACCTAAAGCCCTTCCCAAAAACCAAAGATTAAGGTTTTTACCAGTTTTCCCCATCTGAGACGTAGATTGCAGGACGCAGATATGCATAGAAAACGACACATATATATAAATGCTGGGCTCTCCATTTGCTGAAAATTTTGCAAGGGGGCCCTCCTGGTTCCGAACCGGGGGACGCCCGCTTTTGCCAGGGGGCATATTCACAGCAGAAAACAACAGTTCAAAATCGTGTCAGAAAGACGCCCAAACTGGTTTTGATAGAGAGAAAGCGATTTTGAAGCAAATTTTGAAAAAAATAGCGAAATTTTTGGCTTCAGAACGGAATTTTAGTACAAATTTTGATCAAATTTTATGTACTTTGGACCGATTATGGAAACAAAAATTTTCGAGGAGGCGGCGAACCAGGTGGAGCCCAAAATTTTGCCAGGGGCATGAAGCGAGCGGCACGGGTTCTGAACCAGGAGGAACCGAAAAATGCCAGGGGGTCCCTCCACCCCCCCCAATTTGGAGAGCCCAGCTATTTACTGTGCGACTTCATCCCACTACTTATCCTAAATCCTTAAATTTGTTATTTTTGTTGGTGACAAATTATGCTAATTCGCATAATCTTCATTCTTTTCTTAACTTAGCTAACATACAGTAGCTTTTGTTTTGTTCAGTCATCAGTTCAAGAGAGTCAGAGTCGGAGGATAGACCGTTGTTCCTTGTAAGCGTAGTTGTTTTTAAGGTCAATAAGTGTAAAAGAAGTACGCGATACTTGCAAGGCGATAATTGTTTTACTTCTTAGTATGCATAAAAATTGCGCTTAATTTTATATTATTTTTAATTTATATAATTCAAACTGGGTAACATAGCTACCAACATAATGGTAGCTTAGTTTAACGGTTATAGTTGTGTTCTACGTGTTGGGCATCCACTAGGCTATAAGGGGAAATCCCGGGCCAAAGCCTCCCTAAAACCCCTAAAAACCCTGGGTTGGTCACCAATTTCTCTTTTATATCACTCCCTCCCTTGGCTTTCTTTTCTTTTCCGTTTCCTTGTTTTCGTCTTTTGTGTTCAACTAACGGTAATTTGCATAAATTGCATTAGTTACTTATTCTAGCTAACATAATGTTAGCTTAGTTTTATTTTTGTTATTCAGTTGAGTTGTGAACTCGGAGATTAGCGGCGAACGAAAAACGAGTTAATTTCCAGGTATCAGCTACCTGCCAGGTCTATGCGTTTCGATATATAGGACATGTTATGAGTATATAGTAATCTACACGATTTCTCCGTTTTTATTTTAACTGTTATATTAGATTACTTAGCTAATAGTACGACGCGAGAGTTTGATTAACTGAGTGAATACACAAATAGGTATCTTAGTACCATATTAATTTAAAATAGTAATAAGATCGTACCTTAAGAGGGTTTTAGAGGTGCTTGCCTTAGCGTGGCATTCTCCGCACCTCTTCCAAATTACTTTTGAACTTGTCCAAATTTTGTGAAAGAATAGTGTTGCTGTCAAGCATATTCCACGGTGCGATGATACGACAAGAGAAGAAATGGCTACGAATGTTAGTCCGTATGTTTGGGTGAAAAAGTTTCATCTCGTGACACGTCAAGATGCCATGCGGGCGAGAGAAATGATCGTCAGGGTTTAGAATTGTTTCATGATGCAAAATTTTGTAGGCATTGACCATATCAATAGTATCCCGACGGTATTTAAGAGACGACATTTCGTCACAATGGTAAATATTTGAGAGGCGAAGACATCTGCGTTGGATTTTCTCCAAACATTCAATTCCATTGGCGTATTGTGGGGACCAAATAACTGCTGCATATTCCAATATAGGACGTACCAGTGCTTTGTATATCGGCACAATGACCGCAGCATCTTTAGACGCTAAAGACCGTCGCATCAGGCCAATACGGTGATTAGCCTTGGACTCCATATGATCAAAGAGGGTCCGAAAACGTAGATCATCGTCAATGAAGACTCCAAGATCTTTGAAGCTGTGGACTTGAGGGATTGGACCTCCCGGCAGCTGATATTGAAAGGGAAAACGCTGTTGTTCGCGGATGCTCATGAGAGCACATTTTGACGGTTTAAGCTCAAGCAGCCATCGAGTACACCAATCAGCGATAGCGTTGAGATCAGCTTGCAATACAATACAATCTAGAGAGCTGCCGATTTCCCGGTAGAGTTTGATATCGTCAGCAAACAATGTAACGCTGGATTGGATATTATAGCAAATATCATTTACAAACAAAATGAAGCAGTTTGGCCCACTAACTGTCCCCTGTGGGATTGCGCTACGAACTGGCTTCCACGATGTTTCTATACCGTTTATTACGACACGTTGACGACGTCGGGTCAAAAATGTCTAAACCATCGAAGTAGGTTTCCTCTGACACCATAATACTCCATTTTGAAAAGCAATCGTTCGAATGGTACCGAGTCAAACGCTTTTCGGAAATCCAAGTATACAACATCTATCCCTGAGTTTGGACAAGAATCAAAACACTTAGGCCAGTCGTCAATAGATGAGATTAGATTAGTCACTACAAATCTCCCCGCGAGACCACCGTGTTGCCGGTTAGTAATGATATTGTTCTCAATAAGGAAACTTAGGATATGAGTCCATATGAATCGTTCAAGAATTTTCGCAACAGTAGCCGTCAATGAAATAGGCCTTAGCTCGTCGCAAGATGTATATATTAGTAACTTTGGGTAGCGGCGTAATATTGGCATCAATCCACGCGCAGGGTAAGCGCCCTGTATCAATTGATCGTCGGAAAATAATAAAAAGCGGATATGCAAGTTCGTTGGCACATCGCTCGAGCACAATCCCATGAACGTTATCGGAACCACGGGATTTCCATGGGTTAACATTTCGTAGAAGTTTACTAACGTCATCTACTGTGAATTCTATGTCATGAATTTCGGTTTCAGTCCACACCTCTGGAACAGGTAATGGACCGGGATGCTCAGATGTGAACACTTGTGCAAAGTGGTTATTGATTAAATCAGCTATCTCAAATCGATCTGATGTGATGTTATCACCAGCACGAATACGTGTCACAGAACTAGCAGGTCGAACAAAGCGTTTCGTATATGAAAAGAACATTTTTGCACCCCATTCGCGTTTCATGCTTTTTGCCAATTTTAGTTCATAGCGTGCACGTGTTGCCGTTAATTGATTCGAGTGTTCATTGGCTGCATGTTAATATGTTTATATATTGCATATTCTGCTGCATATTTATATCTTCATTAATACTATATCTTCTTATAAAAATCGAGTGGCACAATCGAGCACGAGCGCTAACTTAATAATAACGGTCCTACCATACAGTTCCAAAGTGTACAACCTGTAACTTAAGCAAATTTCGCGACTTAACAGGGAAGGAAGCACGTTAGCGTACCAAGGGTGCGTTCGTGACGTGGGGTGTCAGAGTAATTAATTGGGACGATTCAACGCGGGAGGCTGGTACGGCCAACTGACTGAAGAGAATCGTGGGAATTAGAGAGTAGTCGCCGCTACTAGCTAGGTATAGCTGGTTTGTCAGCCGTCCGGAGACGAAAACATTAATATAACTAGCACATAATTAGCGTGCTTCTAAGATACTATGAAAAGGTAATGAAATAAACGTACGGGGCTAGCCGTCCCGAAGTCTACGTACCAACTCACAAGACTTAATAGAGTAGAAATATCCTTTAGTAAGTCGTCCGGATACTGCGGGCTTAAAGGACTGTATTATCGTAATTCTAAGGTCGAGGTTAAGGTAATTAAATAAACGTGCTGGATCAGTAGTCCGGAGGCCTACATACAAACCTCACATGAGCAAATATTCTGTTCAGGCGTTAACCTAACAAAATTACCTGAGTTGATAGTTACATTTAGAGTAAGAAATTGTTGGAAAAAGATAGTGGCGTTGTCAGGAAGAGATTAGCTGAAACATAGGAAATATCGAGGTATAATCATGTGTAAATACTGGTATATACCTATTGTGGCTCAAATCAATCACAGTGACAAAGAACAGTACCTTGTACACACAGCAGCGTTAGTCGGGGCAAGTCACTCGATAAAGAATATACACGCGCCATAAAACATAGAACTACTATCTCCGCCGGCATACTACTGGCAATACCTCGAACGCCACATCTTCAGTTGAAGAATCCCTCCCCATTTTAATATCCGATAACCGTCATAACAAAAATAATCTCCAACTGCTACCCCTTTGGAAAGTTTCAAATATAACACTACAAGCAGCGGCATGGTTTTTATTGATTGATATATGGTTTTTGAGGTTCCTATACATTCTCATAGCTACTAAAAGTATAGGCGTAAAGAAGTACGCGTGATATCGAGGTGTTCAAGGTTTATTGTCGTGGTTTATAATAGTTGTGCTTTGGGTTAAAGAATTTCATGTTTCTGGTTCGCAGATTGGCACAGAGACTTCACAATTGTAGTTAGTAATAACCTCAGTAATATTAGATTCATAACTAAAATCTTAGGGCATATAATTACTAGTATATACTGGTGATAATGTATCAGCTAGTATTAGTTCGTATATAATAGTTCAAAATATCGGCGTAGTGTCGAGTGAACTGTTCCCGTGGAGTTAGTTGTGAAGTATTGCCTGGAATAACCCGGGGCGAGTAAGGGGCAAGGATCCGGATACCCTATCGAACAATCCTTATTCCTACTCACCATCTGTTAGCCAGACATCCTGGGGCCGGAGGAATTAATAGAATAACGAGATAGTAGTCAACCGCTACTAGACAGTTCTTATAATACCATAGGTCGTCAGCAATCCGGGGGCGGGTACACTAATATAACGGCAGTACTAGTGTAATTGTAAGAAACTAGGTCCAGGTCATCAAATAATCGTGCAGTTGTCAGCCATCCGGGGGCGATTGCATCAACCCACAACAGGTTTAATAAAGTATCAGCTAACCTAACTCATAATCGTTATCGCGGTTAATAGTGAATGCGGTACGTCAGCCATCCGGGGGCTACCGATTAAAAATAAGAACTCGTATTAGCGTAAATCTAAAGAATTAGATTCAGGTACTCAATTACTCGTGCAGTTGGTAGCCATCCTGGGGCGATTGCATCCACCTCACAAGAGGTGTAATCGAGCTAACATAACCTAAACCTTAACGCTAATAAAGAATAATAAGAAGAACCTTTGTAAAAAGCATCGAGTGGCTTGGCCGAAATAAAATTAGTCAAACTTACTGGTGAAATCAGAGGTGTGAGCTTATTTGGTGGTAGAAAAGAAATGTGCCTTATTTATGTTTTCAACATATAGCAAATAAACATTTTTATGCCGACTGTGGTGGTTAACTAGTTGAAAACTGAGTGAATAGAGCTAGTCACACGCAACACTCAGTGGTATCGCATCACGCAAAAAGAATAAGTACATGCCAAAAGAATGCAGACCATTTCGTTCACCACCGGCATACTACTGGCCACATCTCGAATGCCGCTATCTTCGGTGATGAATCCCGTCCCATTTTCATATCCAATAGCCGTCAAAAATTACCCGTCCAAGCCCAACCCCCATTTAAAACCTAAAAATATAACAGCTACCAAGAGTTGCCTGGGTCTAAAAACCTCAATTCCCACTGCCCCAACTCAAAAATTCTTAGTTTTCATAAATTTATATAATTATTGGTCCACACCTCACTGAGCTCTAAAATCCTACATTTATTGTTTTGTTCTTATCTTAATTTGCATATTTTTCTTTAAGTTTGTTTTATTAGCTAAATGTGTTAGCTTCTGTTTTTAGTTCTTACCGGGAGATTGGTAGAGTTGCGTTGTTTGCATTACGAAAGTTGACGGTGGTAGTGGCGAAAGAACTGCAACCATTTCTATTCTTTCATTATTGCATCGGCAGTTACTTAGCTACCAGATAGATGGGAACCTATACGTATTAATACGGTGTTGTTTGATAATTGTTGAAGGGAAATTCTAGCGCAACAGAGCGGTGGTTTAAACTAGTTCTCAAGTTTTTTGCATGACTTTTGTATTTATGAGCACGTTCTTTGGATTTTTAACGCAAAAGTATTGCGTTTACTAGAGTTGTCTAGTTATTGGTTTCGCTTACCAAATTGGTGTTTCAAAGAATGAAGTGGAAGGTATTAGGATTTCATACTTAAGTAATTTTAACTCGCGCAGTATTTAATTTAGTAATATCAATTCCCTTTTAAAAATCCGAGACCTTAGTGGCATATAAACCGTACCAGGAGCGACAACTTAATAGATAATGGCCCTCCCTTAGTGGTTTCGACGCGAATTACCGTTATAACTTAGTAAACCCTGTGGGGTAACTCCGTGAGCACACCTTGCGCGAGTTTGTGTTGGGGGTAACCATCTGATTGGAACATTTCTCTACAGAAACGCCGGTTTTGCCAGCCATTTGGAGGCCGGAGAATTGTAGGGAAACTAAAGAGTAGTCGGCCGTTATTAAACTAGTTATAGCGTAGCCTGCCAGCTGGACGGTTGGCGACTACATTAATATAGCCGGCAAGTAATAGCGTAAGTCTAAGGCTCAGAGGTAATCAATTCATCGAATTTAGCCACGCAGCTGCGCAACACCTAGGACGAAGACAGAGCACAGTGCCAAACAAACCATCCCACCGGCATACTACAGGCCAGACCTCGGACCACGCAATCTTCGGTGACAAATCCCTTCTCCATTTAATTCCGGTAGCCGTCATAAAAATTACCAATCCAACCCTACCCCTTCAAAACATAAATATATATATATATATATATATATAAAATTAGATCGTCTTCTTCTTATTTTTCTTCATCATTTGTCTCGTAGAGTAGCGGGGTCGCTACTTTGGATTTTTAGCGCCATTGCGGTTGTAGGCTTGGTTGGGATGCATTGAGGTCGTTGTGCACTGTGTCAGGCTATCCTTGTTTTGGCGTCCCTTAGGTCGTTTTCCGCTGACATCTAGTGTGAGACCTTTCTTGGTGAGCGTTTCATCGTCAGCACGTAGTACATGACCGTACCATCGGAGTCGAGATTCCTGTAGTTTGTCGGCGATTGGGACAACACCGTATCGCAGTCTAATTCATCGTTACGGATATGATCTCGGCGTGTAACTCCAGGGCTCCATCGCAGCATCTTCGTTTCCATGACGCCGAGGCGGCGTTCCATTTCTTTTGTCACCGGCCAGCATTCGGAGCCATAAAGTACAACGATAGATCTTCGACATGAGGCGATCCTTTATTTCCTTATCGCAGGCGACACCGGTTGTCGCACGTCACTCCAGCCAGGCTGTGTTTATTTGTGCAGTAAGCTCCGGAAGTAGGCTTCTATCTGCTGCAGTCGTGGAACCCAGATATTTGAACGTTCTGGTCCTTGGTGGTTTCGCTCCGTCAGTTGTGATGATGCCGGGCTCCTTTGGGTCGGTCGTCAAATATTCTATCTTTTTGACATTAAGTCGTAGGCCGAACTTTGTTAGTTGGTCGCTCCAAAGCTGGACTTGCTGCTCGAGGCCGAACTTATCTTGGGAGACAAGCATTACGTCGTCGGCATAGGGGAGGGTATACGGCACTAACCTTTAGAGCTCCCGTGTGACGACATGCATCACAAGGATAAAGAGAAGCGGAGAGAGGGCAGGGCCTTGATGGACGCCGACAGTGATACGAAAATCTTTTGATGTTCCGGAGGCTGCCTGTACGTGGCTACGAAGTACGTGACAGATGGCTTCATAGGGTATCCGGTCAAACGCTTTTCGAGTTCGACGAAGGCTACACGCAAGGGCTGGTGTTTCTCGTTATGCTTCTTGAGTAGAAGCCGGGCGGCATGAATAGCATTTGTCGTCCCACATTTCTTCACGAAGCCAGTCTGGTTTGCGGTGAGGTTTCCAAAACCACGGATTCGCCTATCAATGATTCTTTCGAAAACTCATTGTATTCGAGAGCAGTCGGATTAGTCGGTAGTTGGAGCAATCGCCAGGGCTCCCCTTGTTCTTCCATATGATGACAGTTGTGCTGCATTGCCAGTCGGTTGGTGTCCTCTTTTTCGTAACGATCTGATTGAAAAACTCTATTAGATGTTTCGCTGAATTCCACCGATGGGGCTTCCATAGTTCTGCTGCCAGGTCGTTCGGGCTGGACCCAGAATTGGCGGTACGGCTGGGATAGGCGGGTGAGAGAACTCTTCAGTTGAGATTATCTCAGAGTATGAACGCCATCGTTGCGTGGCTCTTTTTCGATCACTAATCATTTGCCCATGTTCATCGTTCACACCAAAAATTTTTCAATGTATTCAGTGTTTCGGTGATGGGATCTTACGAGGCGGTAGATGTCACGCTCGCCTTGTCTCGTGTCGAGATTCAGGTTCAGATGTTCTTACCGTGCTGATTATGCAGCGGCGACAGCTTTCTTTGTTATTGCTTCGGGCCTCTTTGTACTTCTGCCATTTATCGAGTGTTCTGTGAGCGAGGAAAACATGATACAGATGTTTTTTCCCGGACGTTTGACTACACTTCATCTGTCCACAACCACGCATCCCTGTCAATGTGTCTTCGCCCGGGTTTGGTCACTCCGAGTGTCGTACCTGATGCTTCACAAATAGCTTGCTTCGTTTTCTCCCATGTTTCTTCAACCGTAGTGATATAAAAAATTAGATGTATGTTGTATAATATTTTTTCACTATGGCCTAGTGGTAGTAGCTTGAAGGTGAACGGATTTGAAAAACGGCCTGTCGAAAAGGGGGCTAGGGGACAGCATCGATGCCACGACCTCCCGCTCGTGGATCCGCAAGCAGTCGCTTTACCGACTGAGTTATCCCTACCAGACGTCAATGTCATTTTATTTTGTTTTAAAGAGGTCGGGGTTAGTCTTCACTTATGACGGTTATCGGCATTTATGGAACGTGGATTTGTTACCGCCGTGGATGTGGGCAGTAGTATGCCAGTGCAGACATTTGAAGATGGAACGTGTTTCTTTAAGGGATAACGACTTCGTTCAACACCAGATTTCATCTTGGCACTCATCTATGATTCCAACACAAAACCAGGCAAAAGCCTAAACGAAAATGTTTGTTATTGGAGATAAAACAAATTAATCTACCATTGATATCAAACGCCGGTATCCAGTACTCCACTCAATATGAGTAAATTCACTCGGTTAAACCATATTAGTTTTTTAGTTTAAGGTTACGCTCAATAACTATTAAATCTCTTTTGAGTATTACAAGGGCTCCCGATGGGGTACAAACCCTTATTTTATTTATTAGCCCTATTAACATTAATAACGGGGGATGAGGTTGAAAAACTGAAAATCCAGATTTAGGTTGGTTTCTCCGCTAGCTAGGTTCCCTGGTGCTCTAAGAGGCATTTTGCAAATTTGCTAACTTGTGTGTTCTCTATTGAAATATTCTAAAATAATATATACGTCGCTTTATAAACGATGCAAAGCCTGCAAACACTATGTCGACTAAAATGTCCCCCTTTCACATGAAAAATTGAAGAATTTTTTTGTGATAGGGCTTGTATATATAAATTGGTGCGTTTGGTATGTAATCAATGTCCCGGTTACAAGAACATGTGTGCCTCCACAACTGTCATTGTATTCGGAAGGATTTCGTAGCTATTACAAAAATACAAATTTTTGGGGGGCGGTTCGTAGTCGTGTTAATACAAATTAAACTTTGTTTTCATTTTGTTACAAAAACGGATTGTTTGACAAAGAGCATCAGTTTTATTATTTTAGGTTCAAGCATAGCGCGCTACGCTACGAGATGAATTTCGCAGCTGAAAACTTACGGTTAATTAAATAAAGAATTAGTGGTGCATAAACATATTTATGACTCAGAATTTAGTGCCAAGTAAACCCGAATGACCCTAAATCTTATATAGTCGAAGTTGCGTCCATCCTGTGACTAATTTGACTTAATACTAAAAATTTCTGCTGCCACTAAGTAAAGTTGTGCATAGGTACATGATCACCAAATACTCTTTTTATTAGAGATTTTTCATAGGGGCAGAAAATCGTTAATTTTATTATTTCGGGTTAGCATTAAGTTGTTTACGGTGTATTGGATAATAGGTACCTTTTAAGCTTTGCGCTGTATTATAACTAATACTGATATATTATTAACAGGCCATTTTCAGTTGTTTCTTGGTATTATAGCTGATAAAACAAACATATATATATCTAGAAAAGTAGCAAGAGCATCATGTCTAAACGAGGTATATATGTTGTTTCTGGTTTAGCTACACCATTCTGGTGTGAATATTTTGTTACTATCGTAATTTTATGCACCTGGTGCATTTTGACTGGAAACTCTAACTAGTAAAGTGTATATATATTTCATGTAATATTGTTGCATTATGTATGTATGTGATTCCTAGGTTCTGTGATTTTTAACCACATATTTTGAACATTGATGGCGTCTAAATATCTTGTTATATCAAAACTTTTTCACTAATTCTTCACACAGATTTTCTGTTTCGGGAAACTGATTAGTTTTAAACTAGTTTTTTTTTCAAACGCAAAATGTGAGGTTAGCGGGTAGAATTTTGTAATTTAGCAATTACTGTGTATATTCAGGATAGGACTAGCGATCATCTGATTCAAGAACACAGGCCTAATGTTGCTAGTTAAAAATAAAAATTGTTAAATGCACTGCATATATATTAATGAGTTTTACACTGGTCTACCTGTCAAGTTGAACTTATGTAAAACTCTGGTGCCTGCTCCGGGTTATATGTGTGCAACGGTTTGAAAGTGAGGTCAGGTATGAAATTCGTTGTAATCTGCCTAACCAAATAAAACATACGGTAATGAAAAAGTTACCGAATATGTTACAAGGTTCCAGGGAATAATCACAATTCCGGTTCCGGCAAAATTCGTGTTTCGTTTATGTGCCTTCCGATTCTAACTAAAAAATAATTCGAAGTTTCGGTTTCGTGTATTAGATACCATAATGACGAAATTTGTTAATAAAGTTTTCCGCTTTCTCGTCAAAATTAGATAACAAATTAAACCATATGCAGCACTATTGTTCTGCATTATAAGCATAACATAAATCATTTTCTGATTTCGTGTTCTCTGTAAGACCTTTGATTAGCTCTTTAATTTCCAAACCGCTTTATGAATACGTATATTATAATTGTTTTCACATTCAACAACTTTGTGTGCGTATAGACAGATTCTGGTTTTCTACGTGCAACAAAATCGAAGTAAATACCAAAATTTTTCAATTTTTGTTAGCAGATTAATTCAATCTAATCCCAATAAGGGCAACGACGTATGTTTAACTCAATAAAAGCATGTGTTTAACGGTTATCCCATAGTTCTATGTTTATCGCTGAACATGCAAAAAACTGTGGTTCGAAAAGGTCAAACGCACAGGGCATCAAACTACAGTCATGGACAAAAGGAAATACGCAAAACACGGACTCAGTAGACCGTCGAAATTGCTTCTGCGGAGGATTGACTCTGGACGCAATGTTGTCAGTCTGCGTTCAGTTGCATTTTAGTCTGTCTGGATTCTGAAGAAATGGCTACCGTCTGTGTCCTGAAGAAACTGCATTACACCGCGTCCTGCCGAAATTGCATCCGTCCCAGTCTTGACGAAACTGTGTCTGTGTGCGTGATAATGAAATTGCATCTGTCCGCGTCTGCGCTTGCTTTTGTCCGTGACTGTAATGTCGATTTGTGATAATTTGGGCAGAAAATGGTTGAAGCAGGACAAATTAAAAGCTAGTTAACAAATATATTCTGTTAAACGTCGCATAAAAGTATTTGCTAAAATCCATCAGTCCAGTGATGCGTGAAAACTTCTGTTAAAATGAGCTGCTAGTGGTTTTATCTCAGTAGACAGCTGCAGTTGAAGCGGAGTTATTAGCTATGTTAATTTAGGCTCATATTTGTATAAACAGTGCTAATTTTGTTCTTTAGTGTACTCAGTATGTCACTATATTGACTCAGTAATAACAATTAACGATGGTGACTGTTTGTGAAAACTTGACACGCAACACGATTCTTTATCATTTGTTTTAAATGTTTTATTTCATTCACATTTTCTTACAGGACGAGGAGGTTCGGCTGGAGCTAAGTTCCGCATTTCACTTGGTTTGCCCGTTGGAGCTGTAATAAATTGTGCTGACAATACAGGTATATTTGCATTGTTGCCGAATATTTTGTGATAGCTGGATCAGATGTTGTATTTATACATTTTGAGATTATATTATAAATTATCTAGGATGAAAAAGGTTAATGTACATTTCGCAAACACCGACAAACGTACCACTCGGTACCTACAGTACTCGTGAGAAATGACGGTCCCTCGTTCTAAATATGTTAGCGTGTTTCTCGAAAACAGTTCGATCAGAAATAGACTTTATTATTAATATTAATTTTTTCGGCACCAACATAACTAGTTTTCTTGAATACACATTGTAACTTGTTTGCCTGCGTTAACAAACTAAAATTTAACGTGTGTTTAAATCAAATTCTGCCTCTAGTGTTGCGTTTGTGTTGTGGTATTGGTTTGTCAAAATAGCATTGTCGTTAAGGCCCTATGTATCCTGTCCCGCTACATTTTGACGTACAATGTTTTTCGTACTCATCGTATCATAAAATTTATACCATCACTGAAATATCTAACAGTAAAATAAAATCCTATTATCAAGAACAAGAGGGTATTAGGGAAGAGTCCCTGCACTCTAATGTAAACCCGTGTCTAATGACACGGGTGTTTTCGGCCTGAACCCCTATTTCTGGGGTGTCACCATACACAAGACCCCTTAGTTTTAGGGGTAGCGCGAACCTTTACCCAGTTTTAGTGGGTATGTCAGGCTCCTCGGAAATAGGGGGTCAGTCCGAAAACACCAGCGTCATCGGACACGGGTTTACATTATAGTGCAGGAAAGAGCCATATATACTCTTCCCAAATGTACTCTTGTCGAGACCAATAACGTGGCTGCACGACAAATTCAAATTTTTATGAGTTATCATTAAAATATTAATAATGGTTGTCTTTTTGATGTCTAAAAATACAGGAAATCATCGTCACGTCGGTTTTAGTGTTTCCTTGTGTATTATTGTCTTTATGGAATTTTTTAAGGAAGGCTTTGAAAAGAAAATTTGGGACCTCAGAATAGTCGTTGAGTATCGACCAGTCAATAAACTCTATTCTCTTGATTATGTTGCTATTTTTGTCTGTAACAAACAGGTCCACAGCTGTGAGAACCGAAAGTTGAGCATTTTTCATGTTTTTGTGTTCGTTGAAATTTACTTTAGTGTCTTAGCTTAATTACGTAGTTTAGATTCAGAGTTATCCTTGACATTTTCTTATATAGGTAGAAACATTGCAATTTCAGTACATAGTTACATTGTATTTTGCAGTATGTGGGTTTTTCTGATGCCAATCCTAGTATTGATGCTGGTGTTAAATCTTCGCAAGTATAAAAAGGCCGAATCGGAAACGCTTAGCTGCCGCCATGGTCATCTTTGTAGCACTGTAAGATGTTGCGCGCATAGTTGAAACGTTAGGGTTTTGGTACGCATAATGCTAACGCAAAAAAAAATTTTCGACTGCGATCGTTATATTTCCTATTTGTTTGAGCTTAGCGAAGCAATGGCCATAGGATAAAAATTGCATTTCTCTTTTTTTTAAGAATAAAAGACATATGTGAGTGGTCGTTAGTGACATGCCCATATCTCATTTGTATGTGAATGGATATTTGTTTTTGTGTAAAATATATTAAAATGCATTAATATTTTACCATTTAAAAACAATTTGTTTACTTATTTGAAAATGAATCAAAACTTGCCAATATGTTTTTCTACTTAATTTTTCAGCCCTGTTGTGGTTTATCCACGAAGTCGAAATAGTGTCACTGTGTGATGTACATAATACTGGTGTGTGATTTCAACCAAATGAGGTAGGGGTAACCGTTCCTCCTACTTGTGATCGGCATTTTTAATGAAATTTTCGCGCGTTTTATTTCATTATATCATATGTCTTTGTTTTATTACATTTTTATTGTTTACTTACTAAAATTCGTGTCTTCATTCTAGGTCAAATAAAAATTCTTCTTCAAGTCTTCCTTCTTCAAGCTAGGTCAAATAAAAATAATTGTAGTAAAAAATATTCATCGTTTTAACAATTAATCATACATAGATTAGACCACTTTTTACGATTATTACCTTTGATCTCTCCTCAAAATACTATGGAGGGGAGGCTTTTAGGTTGTTGACGGGGCTGAGAGTTCCTGCGGGAACCGCCGAAATCTTGCAATGTGTTTGAAAGGTCGATGATTCATGAAGCTGAAAAAATTTAATTGCCCGTCAATGTTACCGAATTTTTAAATTCGTCCGAAAAATTATCGTTTTTGGAATTTCTGAGTCATTTTGAACAACAAAATCTTTCTTGACCTAGTTTTATGAGTTGAAAGGATGTCTTATATAACTACTTCGCTTATAAACTCATTATTCAACTGGTATTAATTATTTTTGGGGAAAATTTATTGACGGATTTTATAAATAACAGTCATAACTTTCAAATGTTTAAAATAGCTTTTTTGTTGCAGCATGGTTCTTGCTGTAATCTGTGGCATTTTCTGCCAAGTTTCGGCCAATTTTGGTTTTAACTGAATTGTTTGCCCAGTTTGATTACATAGTTTGAGCTTTTCTCAGTGTGATCGATATTAAGATTCATAAATGTAAAACTTTTCTTGGTTTAGGAGCCAAGAACCTATTTATAATAGCTGTGTTTGGAGTAAAAGGAAGACTGAACAGACTTCCGGCTGCTGCTTCAGGCGACATGGTTGTTGCATCAGTGAAAAAGGGAAAGCCAGAACTTAGGAAAAAAGGTAGGTATTAGTGTATAGTCTATCTGCCATAGATGACGTCCTTTTCTTGCTTGAATATTATCATTTTTACGTAAATTAACCAGAATAGTCGAAGTTTTTCGAAAATGATCGGCCTGACTTTACTGACCAGTCTGTTATATCAAATACCTTTGTATGAATGATCACACATTTTGAGGACTTTTGACTGATAAACTAAATCGTACTACAATGCAATATATAATGCTCCTACGAACACGGGAAAAGATATTCTTGATAAAAATGTATGCAAAAGAGTAGCTTTTTATTAGAGCTCTTAATTAGCAGCATGAAGCGGCTACGGTGGAAAACTGCTCTTTGAAAAACAGCGGAATACCGAGACAAAATTGATAAACAAGTCGCAGTTTCAGCAGACAGGCATTTAATGGTCTTGGTTTAGGAGAATATACTTAGGCTAATATACCGGTCATTCAGATAATGTAAGGTAAGCCGTTCAAACTCTTGGTTTACCTCGGATTTTGTTAGTTATTCCGAATTGTACTGCTGTGAATAAAAGTATTCTGCGGTGGAAAATAACTTAACACTGCGAAAAAGTTCTTTCATTCAGGAATAAAAAATTTTTTATATTAATGGAACAGTTAACCTTCATTTTGTTGGCGCTTATTTCTTCGTTTTACCATATAACGAGAGCATAGCACGATTCGGGTTTTACAGTTCGTTATGACAGAAAGCGTCATAGAGGTCGAACGCTTGAATTATAAAATCATACATAATATAAATGAGGTCCTTGCTTTATTTTGAGGTAAAAAACTTTTGAAGTTACGGTAAAACACTTTTCAATACAAGAATCGTTACTGAATTCAATATTAATTTGGCCCTGTCCTATTTGGGGGAGTCGTAAACCCACGTCGATTTTGAATAGCCAATATATCTATCTTGATAGGTGAATAAAGGAAAGGAATCGTGAAAATTTGGGTTTTGAAGGTGAATTTAACCCTGATTCGATTGAGTGGGTTATTGTCCCTTATCACCAGAAGCAGCGGACTTTAATCGATTAGCGCTTCGACATCCATTGTTTTTGTCAACGAACGGAGTAGATAGATAAGAGTTTAGATGGGGTATAAAAGAAACCTGAGTAGGCCAAAAAGGCCCTTTTCAGCACCCCAAGTTCTAGTAAAGTTCTATTCCATAATACACTTCGCAAACCCAACAATTCTAGATAAACTCAATTTATGTCCATCCCCTTGATCCAATGTCTCAGTTCCGAAGAATGTCTTTCGTAAGTCCTTTAAGGCTAAGCAGTTCATTGTCAAATGTTGAGCAGTCTCCAGCTCAGCTCCGCAGAATGTGCACAAGTTGTTGTCCAATAAACCTATTCTATATAAGTGGGAGTTAAAAGTCCCATGTCCTGTCAAAAATTGTATGGCTATTCTCATACGGTATTTATTCAGTTTCCAAAGGAATTTTGATCTAAATTATTTGGTTTATCAAAGAAAACCCTAGTCTGTCTACAATCAGTATTATTAGTCCATCTTCTACTATGTTCTATAAAAGACCTTTCCTCCAGCCACGTTTTAATTACAGTCACGCTAATAGGAACATAAGGTTCCTGTCCTAGAGTCTTTATATTAGACCCGTACCTGGCTAATTCGTCAGCTATACCTACAACTCCGGAATGCCCTTTTACCCAGCCCAGAGTGACCACATTGTTTCGACCTAGTCTGTTAAGCCACTTCACACACCCCAGGGCGCATAGTGATTTAACCTGCATTTTCCCGAGAGCCAGCACCGCAACTCTACTATCACTAAAAATACCTATCTTTTTATCTTAAGTCTAAAACCATCTGTGATCATGGCACATCTTTCCATGGCCCGTACCTCTGCCTGAAAGACAGTAGTCAGGCTACCTACGAACGAACGAAGTAAAAAAATGTGCGATGGCATAGAAAATTGAGACTCAAAAATTTTTTTCTGTCGCACGAAAGGGGGTCCCGTTTTTTTCAGAAAAAAAATTGAAAAACGCCTGGGTGCCTCAATTTCTAAAAGTGTTATTAATAGCGATTTCTATTTATTTTGTCAATGTACATGGACTGAAATGGACACGTACATTGATACGCTACATTCTTAAGAAACTCGAAATAATTTGTGTGTAAGAAAATTAAAATCAGAAATATCGGTGACATTTGACATCAAAGATTTGTTAGTATTTTTTAATTTTAGTGCGCATTTTCAGTTTGAACTGTGTAAAACTGTTTCTCTAAATATTGCAATGTTCTCGGTCTCATTGGCATCCTGGAACGTCCGAAGTTTATTAAATCTGGGCTACGTGAATTTCCTGGTGGAATCTATGTGTGCCAAATTTGCTGATATTACATTTATCTCAGTTCAGTTATGTTACCTTAGAATAATCCTTGTTATATTTTTACAAAGCTTTGAAAGATAACTAAACTGCTCCTAAATTTCACCGTTTTATATTTATATTGTTTGTTATATTTTTCAGTGCTGGCGGCAGTAGTTATACGACAGCGCAAAAATATTAGAAGAAAAGATGGTACATTTATTTACTTTGAAGACAACGCAGGGGTCATAGTGAACAATAAAGGCGAAATGAAAGGTTGGTGCAGTTTTATTACAGCGTTTCGTTTTCGTAAATGGTTTTCGCGGAGTTTTTAATTATAGTTTTTTTACAAAAAAAACGGTACCTCTTTTAACATGCTTTGGAAGGCCCATGTCACCTTTAGGTGCCGGACGTTATAACGTTAGAAAAAAGAACAGCTTAGAGCGGGGGGTTCGGGGGCCGCAGCCCCCCGACTTTGGCTTAGTGCATGGCTCATATAGCTGGACTCTCCATTCGCTGAAAATTTTGCCAGGAGGCATTTTGCCAAGAGAAAAATTGTTCAAAATTGTGTCAGCAACACTGCCAAAACGTGTTTGATGGAGAGAAAAAGTGATTTTGAAGCAAATTTTAACAAATTTTGCGAAATTTTTGGCTTCAGAACTCAATTTTAGTGCAAATTTTGATCAAATTTTACATACTTTGGATACATTGGAAACAAAAAAATTTGCCTAGCGGCACCGAACCTGGAGGAGCCCCGAATTTTGCCGGTGGGCACCTGTTTTGAACCAGGGGGAACCGAAAAACGCCAGGCTCCCCCACGTCCCCCAATTTGGACAATCCAGTATATGGACCTTAGCTTAGGCTAAGACTAAGGTTTAGGTTTATATCGAGAACGGCATAACATGCATTTCATTTCAGCCCCTAAAGGTTACATTGGCCCTTCTGTAATAATATATTCGCAGTAACCTTTAATATATCTTGATTTGGTGCTGTGTTTCTAGTATTTTATCGCGATTACAGATTACGAGGATCATTACTAATGCTATTAATAAATTGCAGGCACATATATTATAATTCTTCGCACTTGAAGTTTTAAGGCGTGTTCGCACGGTCAAACTTTTTGTACAAAATTTGACGGTGATTTTTAAAGGACAATAAATTATTGTGATATATCAAAATTTGAGCTCAAACTTTTTCAGGTAATATGTCTTATCGATGATTAACTACAGGAATATTCCCGAAAAGTTCGATTAAACTAATGTTACCACGATTAAACTTAACAAAAATGCAGAAAAGATGCTTTCAAATTTTAGTCAAACTTTGAGTAAAAAGTTTCAGCGTTTGAACACATCTTTAGTTATTTTACTTTGTACATAGCGAGAAACTCACTCCTCCGTAAACGATAACAGTACATTTCTGGAAATGGGTGCTATTCTTTTGATGTCGATGAAAAAATATTTCCTGTTGGAACGGTGTTCGAATTTTATATGAAATTTTTCGGAGACTGGCAAATAATTTTGGCTGTTTTCTGTTCGAAACGCGGTACTCATTTCACGCTTATTACTGTATATACATTGGTGTTACTACCTCTATGAGATCTGAAATTTTGCGGGATCCTGGTGGTCGAAATTTCATAGCAGTGCTTTCATTACGTTTTATAGCATTACAAGTATTTATGCTGAATGAAGATAATTACCGGAAATTATTTATGTAAAACAGCATAGATAGAAGTGGTCATCGTTCATTCGATTTAAGAAAAAGTAGACTTACGTTAGTGTTGTTGATATTCATTCAAACAGCTAGTGTCATTTTGGTAGCGGCGCGACTTATCTACATGAATTCGCTATATGTCTACACGGCATACAACATTCTATTGCAGTACCCGCCAAAATGACTGTCGATCGCTCGAATAAATTTTTTCTAAAACAAAATTTGTTGTTAATTTAAATAGTTTCGAAATCTCGAGCGAGCCACTCGCTCGAAATGCGATGGTCACTTCTGGCACATACTGTACCTGTATATCGCAAGGGATGGTGAAACGGTACCAGTGTGATTTTATCTATGTATATTGTCAATATGTCTGATGTAGCTAAACTCGAAGTAACATTTTTATTTTAACGCAAACAAAATTGATTAATGGATTTTCGTGTTAACGATCGGCCTTCGTTTCAACGAAAACGATCGAAATCAAGCGAAATTTCATTCCATTTTTGAGCACTTAATGCATGAACTATGATAAGATGTGTGCGGCAATATGGTGAAATTGAAAGATAAAATCAATTCCATCTTATGCTTTAAAATAACTTCTATAATGTTTGCTCGATTTTAATTATGTCGGTTTGGTATTATTTTCATAACCCCGGTTATAATTTCACATTGAATGTGGTTTCACGTGATTTGATTCCACTTCAGTATTATGTATTTTAGTCGAGTTGACACTGTCATACAATCAACTAAATTAAGCTACTAAAACCAACAGCTCACATAAACCTGATTAGCATTAAGTGTATGTTTTTAACAAACATGTTTTCAAATTACCGCCAAAAGTGAATTCAAAACGATTCGTTTTAAAAGGGGTTTATTTCATTTCGTCTTTCTGGAACTGAATTTAAAACGAACTCGGTAACTGAAACTGAAATTATTTTTAGTTTTACCATATTTATGCACACATCGTAGTTCCCGCATGACTCTGATTGTACCTGCACCAGCCTAAACCCTCTGGAACCCCTGAAGCCGAATAAAGTTAGTGTGGTGGGAGCATGGACAGCGTTTCCGGAGGTGGGTGAGGGGTTTGCATCCCCCAGAACTTAAGATCCAGGAATAAGAACTAAAGTATAATTATGCTCATCATCCACTATTTTTAGGATCGCCACCTCTGGGTAGGAGTTATTAAGGAATTCCACCTAATCTGTCGCAAAACTTATAATAGCTTCTGAAGGAGCAGAAAACAACGCATAGCCAAATAATTGACGATAGACGAAATTGTTTCGGTTGTCACGTCGACCTTTAAACTCCTAATCTATGAGATTATATATGACAACACCATCATTCAATGCTGAATTCATATTGGTCTGGTTATAGTATAACAGTATGTGCTACTTACTAGACGGCTATCGAGCTACCAGCCCAATTTTTAGGTTTTACACTCGTGTGAATAATTCTATGTCAATATAAATTCAATTATTGTGCTCTTTTATGTACAGCATAATACGTACATAGTTATTTTCTGCACTAGGTTCGGCAATTACTGGACCAGTTGCAAAAGAATGTGCGGATCTGTGGCCCAGGATTGCTTCAAACGCTAGCAGCATCGCATGATGAAACTGCAACACGATGTCATACTGCAAACATATATTATTTTAAAGCGTTAATTTGTTTTTCTTGTTATTAAATTGCAAAACACTGTTTTAGTAAACGTTGATATATTGTTTTCGTGCTTCCTGAATTTTTATAAAAAAGTCTATTGAGCGTTGTGTTTCGTTTCATTGTTAAGTGGGCACTTGTCTACTCTGATACAAGTTAAGGTGAACTATAGTCCATTTCCTAGATAATTAACTATGACCGGTGATAGTATAAGTCTTTGAATATAATGTCAATTTTTGAGCGGTTTTGCAGTTTTCTGTGTATAGAGTTACTTGCAGAACTTTGTCATGTCCATTTTAGTATGCTACAAAGTCGTCGCCCTAGGTAGCCTTGAGAAGTGCGTGAGGAATGAAGGAATTCATACGAGCTCAAACATTCGTATATTATGCAGCCTCTGTTGAGCTGGAAATACCGAAGGCAGAAATGTCAGCACGAATTTTTTCACATTGCAATTTGTGGTTTTGGTACAAGCACAGCACCGAATAGATAAACTAAACTGCTATTTGAGGTGGAGCCCAGCAACTGCACATTTGAGCTACTGGACAACAATAATTAGGAAACCATTTTCTCTTCTAGAAAACAACGGACTGATGTAGATAATGTGATGCGTGGAGTACTCGTTAATAGGAAACCACCATTTATTTAAACTTCCTTTAGGTGCTCTCAATCGGTTTTACGTTAGTAGTTGTCATATGGTGTGGTGACTACGAAGATGTGGCGCGTGATATAACTACATGAGCAACAGTCTGTTCTATAAAGAAAAAGAGTAGGATCACGTCTGTTTTATAGCTTAAAAAGTGTAAAATTAACATACTGACCAAATTTGTACAGAGGTAATGTACTATCAGCAGTTGTACTCAACCGAAACTTCTGACTCAGATATGGCGCACCTCTTCACCACGGTTGCGAATATTCCCCCACTAAATGAAGACGAGCGAGCGATTGTTGATTTACTGTAGGAGAAATAAGATCCGTCATTAGGGGTTTGGCTGGGAACAAGTCTCCAGGACTGGACGGCATACCAATAGAGTTTTACCGCTGTTTTTTAACATATATATTTTGTGAAATTTTTTACGTATGTATAAACCTGTGATTGGTCATAATATCAAAGGGAATTTATTTGTAGGTACTTTACATTTACAATGACGACCGGCACGCAATACCGGGTATAAAAATAGGCATAGATTTCGTTATCCGTGTCGACGTCAGTTTTTGAATTTAATACAGCTTACAATTTGTTACTACCTGAATTAGTGTCTTAGCAACCGACGAAGGTTCGAATAATAGGCTGACATCTTGGTTTTGTAATTTTAGCAGCGTTTCCTATCTTTTTTATGCAGTTGATATTTCCGATTGCCGGTGGCAGATACATAACTTGCGTTGAATAAAACTGTTTTTGTTTCTATTCCGCCTTACATAATGTACTCGCTACAAATGATTGACGACTTACGAGCAGAGCAGCGGTCAATTGAAATAAATATTGTTCATTTTAAATTAAATTTATTAAAATTATTTCAGATATTGATATGAATTTAGCTAGCGACATTAAAAATACTTCGCGTTCAGAGTTGTCAGTCGTTTTGGAGCGCGCACTTTTGAATGAAACAGACTTGCTCAACTTGAGCGTTGATGACAAAGTGCTTATTGTGCATAAAATCAGAGATTTATTGACTGATCCGAGTGAAATTGATGACTCAAAATTGTGCACTAGGGCTTTGAATATCCTGAAAGTTATCTGTCGGTCTCAAAGCGGGCTTCAACGGCTACTCACGTCTGACCTAATCGAGGTAGTGTCTAAACATGCTGGTTTCACTACAGAAACTAAATATTTGGTAAGTATTCTTTTATATATAATTGTACAACCAGGAACGAAATATGCGCAGAGGTGGAACGGCGTACACGGACGGGATCAATTACGCCTGACCGCAGATAAAAAGGAATTTTGTCCGGACACGTAAGGGTTTAATTTCGTCTGTATGTGGACGGATAGAATTTATTGAGTCCATCCTGTGCGCACTTACTTTATATGCGTGTCTGTATCTCTTGGAAGCTCGAAGATGGACCCCAACTGCTTGCAAGCAAGGAATTAAAACTCAGAATGTTGAAACGTAAAGCCAGTATTTTTCAAGCATTGTGAACGAATTTTCTTCAGGACAGTTATTTAAATACTGCCAAAAATTTGGAATAGAAGAATACAAGACTTTGAAATGCAAAGTTTAGCGTGGGGCGCAAAATTTTGAAATGCAAAGTTCAGTGTGGGGCGCAAAATTATTGAGTGTAAAATAATTTATTTTGCAGGGGCGTAAAATTTTTGCTTGCCCTAGGCTCCCGGTACCCTCGCTACGCCACTGCCATTAACAGAGGCCATCTAAACTGTACGACTATTTTTCCTTAGTGTCTCAAAAACTAAATGAAGTATTGGCTTTTGTGCACAGCTGCCATTATACAAATTTGTGGCTTGAATTTTCGAAAGATAGCAATATGGAGTGAAAGATGTTGATATATTGAGCTGCTACGAAGAGATAGAATTGTTCTATTTCACGCTTTTAGTAGTATTGTGGATATAGCTCAGGTCGTTGTAATCTACTGTCCACAGTTTCGATGCATGTAATTTGGTGTAGTATATTCGCCAAAAAAGATTGTGGCTAATATTCGATGTTCGCTAGAGAAATTTCCAACATTCTTCTAAAAACAAATGTTTTGCTTTTTAGGGAACTGACAGGGACGATACGCAGATTGTTGCCCGAAAAGTGTTGAATAACGCATTTCTTCAGTACAAAGAATCAGTTCAATTTTTTCGGTGTTGCCCAAATGCGCTCGAGATTTTGATACAGCGAATTTCGGCAGCTACTCCATCAAAATCTATTGGTTCCCTCGAATTCCAAGAAGACAAAACGAACACATATCAGTTGTTGTATTTCGATCTCAAACTACTTGTACTTATCACCATTCTGGATCAACAGACGACACAGCTTCTGGCGAAAGAGTACAATGCACCCAACGTACTTCTAAGATTTATCGGTTAGACTTGACACCTTAACGAAGCGAGCTGAGTTTGTTCGACACGGTACACATTACATAATGTAGCTACGGAAAGAATTAAAAGCGCAAAATTTCAAAATCTCAATTTTTTCTTAAGGATAATCAAAACTTTAGAACCGTGCAGAAAAGCCCGTGTGTATTTACGAAAAAAACATGTCGCGGACAGTCGTTACTGCAGAATGCTGACCTTCTTACAAACCGTACGTAACTTTCTATGGTGTTATACTACAAGCCAATTGGCAACTGTAATCATTTTGTTTTATACATATATCTCTGTAGTATATAGATGATTTAATCATAATATATTAGGCAACTTGAAAACGTGGACTTTATAATAATACCTGTGGATATATATATGTTACTACTTTTGTTTATCGTTATATTGCGATATTATGAAGTACAATATGTAATTACAGTTTCGTATAAAATAAAAACGCAACACTTTCACAACCATTTATTGCTAAACAATTTAGCGGCTGTTTGAAGAGCCACTGTACGCGAGAGAAATCACTGTCACATTTAGAGCGAGAGGTTCGTCCGAGATTTCGACACTATTTAAATTAATAACAAATTCTATTTTTATAGCAATGTATTTCGAACGAGTCGCAATCGAGTCCAATAAGTCTCGCATGAGCGACAGTCATTTTTGACTAGTACTGTATTCTCGGCTTTTTGGGGAACAATTTGATTATATTTTTTACATTGTATTTTCTTCGTCTCACAATATATATAAACTTTACCGCACACTGAAATATTCTACAAAAACTTTTCGTTATACTGAATGTTTTAAGGGTGCAGTAACTGTGCCAAAACTGCAATAGTTTCAGTATTTTTGAGTTTTATGAAGTTATATTTTATTACACATTATTACTTAAACTTATTATTACGTACTTTTCGAAATTATGCTTATATTCCATAAATTAGGTATTTTTACTAGTAAGTTTGCCGGTTCTACCTGGGGAAATAAATTCTACATTTCCAAACGCTCTCAGTTTAATCTGAGAGCCTCAAATAAATTCCCACCAATATTTCCTCAGCTTGAGAAATCTCAATATTACGCACACGCTGGCTAATCCAAAGAAGTGGGGTGGGGGCCCGCATTTTTGGCTGCCTCCCGGCAAAACAGAGGTACCCCAGGCAAAACTTCGGGTATCCGGCTCAAAGCCCACTGCTAAGAAAAATAAACATCTAAACGCGACAAAATCCGGCAAAAAATTGCCCCCCCCGGCAAATATCGGCACCCCTCGGCAGGTATAATTTCCGAGGTTTGGACTAACCAGAGTGTATATGTACCAAGGAGAAGGGAGTACTTGGAATTCCGGTTTCGGCGAAAATGATATATCCGTTCCAGTAGAACACAAACGGATATATTCAAAAATATAGTATGAAATTTACCATTTTTATTTGTGATCCAAACATGTGGTTCCGACGGGCGTCTGATAACAGGGAAGCTTTCGGGATCAAGTCTGACTGCGAGTACGGCAGGGGTCAATAAGCCAGGGTACATATTCTATATTATTTTAATGTAATGTATTAGTATATTGTGTATATAATTACTGGGCTCTCCAAATTGGGGGTGGGGGCCCCTGGCATTTTTCGGTTTCCCCTGGTTCAGAAGAAGTGCCCCCGGGATCATGCCGCCTGGCACAATTTTGGGCTCCCCCCCCCGGTTCACCGCCTCTTCGAAAATTTTTTGTTTCCAATCGGTCCAAACTACATAAAATTTCATCAAAATTTATAGTAACATTAAGCTCTGAAGCCAAAAATTTCGCAAATGACAAAATTTGCTTCAAAATAGCTTTTTTCTACATCAAAACTATTTTGGCAGTGTTTCTTTTTAACCGTTTTTCTATTGGTAGAATGCCCCCTGGCAAAATCGGTCGCCACCCGGTTCGAAGCCAGGGGGGCCCCTGGTTCATGCCCCCTGGCAAAATTTTCGGCAAATGGAGAGCCCAGTATTTACATATATGTGTCGTTTTATATACATGTATGCATCCTGCAATCTACGTCTCAGATGGGGAAAATACCAGAATTCGCTGAAATTCTACCTTACGTTGGTCGGAGATAAAAAATTCTCGGAGTCAAAATCAAAAATTTATGGAATCAAATTTCGGGGGGGGGGGGCTGGCCAGAAGGGGCCAGCAGCTAGACATGAGGGGTTAGCCCCGCTCTCTCCCCTTTACAGCGGAACAACGAAGTCGCTTTGCTATTAAAAATGGAAAAACAACAACAAATTTCGTCGAAAATGCAGATAGCACAGAATATGTAGATCTTAACATAATAAAAACCCAGGTGGTTGCCTATGACAATTGTTGCTACAGCGTATTTCAAATCGAATTTGTTCAAATTCATATGAAAAACAGTATGACTTGCTCGGACATAAGTCACATAGGTGTAAACTTTCGAACTTGATTGTGTCAACACATCATTAGCAATGTCAGCTGTTTCTCACTGCAGTGGTTTTTGCAAAAATTTGAGTATATATAAAGTCATATTGCAGTTTTTCCTGAAGGTTTTCGATCTCAATTTTTTCCACACTAGAAAAGCTGAATACGCATACTAGTGGGTAATTTATTTATTCAATTCGCCTCCTAAGCGCTTTCCGCCGATTTTTGTGAAATTGATCCTGTACTTGACGGTGTTTATGTCGTCCTCATCTTGTGTCTGTATATTATATTTGCTTCAGAGCTGCATATTCAATCTGCAAATTCTACGTCATCTCCAGATCAAACTACACACGCCGTAATTATTACCATTGCTACTGCTGACATGTTAACTGACGCGTTAAAAGCGCTATACAACTTTCTATATGCAATGGACACTGATGACAGTTCAAAACAGACAATAAGCGATGTGCAAATGGTGAATGCATGGAACGAAATATTCGAATATTTCATAAACATAATGATTGATTTGATGGATACAAAGGTAGCTACAGTTAGCAATAGCCAGGAACATGATACTCATCAACAGCGTGTATATGATTGCCAGGATAATCTGGAATCTGCTGTGATAAATGACCTGCTTGGTGCCGGAGCTGCATTCCATCGGCGTATCGCTGAAGGATTATGGGATAACTCTAACACTAGAGGTAAAAACTTATTCTTTAGTTAATACATTAAGTATTTTTATGTTTAGGTTTATATGTAACATGTCTGAGGTTGTATTTAATGTTACTTATGAGAACATCGATTTTGGACGCAAATCCTGTCGTCCGTTGTTATGGCTTTTAATCAGCAGTCTTTTAAGGATGTATACCAGTTTATTACGCATTTAGTTTAGAAAATCACGATGTAGGACATAGAGGGCAAATTTTTCTGCAAAATGAAGCCAATATAGCCTATTGAACATAGCTCCAGCGGTTGTGGAGATATTGCCGTTTTCTAGTATTTTGGGTCATGTGGGCCCATTCAAAAACCTGTTCTGACCGAACCTAGCAGCGTAAATAATACAAATGGCACCACACAATTAAGATAAATAGAGGATTAGTTGTTTTGCAAAATGTGACCAAATACACCGTATAACACAAATGGTTGCAGAGATATTGCCGTTTTTGTGTATTTTGGGTCTTATGGGCACACTAAAAACCCTTTTGGTCCAAATCTTCATCCACGTAGCGAACTAATACTGCTTCACAGATATTTATTTGCACAACAAAATGGGCCTAATTTGACAATATCTACACCGAGTGAAGCGTAGGTTTGTGTAACGCTAGGTTTTAACGGTAATGCAAGTATAATCAAACTACAGTACCCGCCAAAAATGACTGTCCCTCGCTCGAGGCTCGCTGGAAATAAATTTGTTCTAAAAATAGATTTAATGTTAAATTTAAATAGTTTCGAAATCTCGAGTGAGGCGCTCGCTCGCGGTTCGCTCCAGAATCGCTCGAAATTTCTGGCGAGCACTGTACATACTTACTCATCTAATTCTGGTGACGATTTCATTCGTTTTAGACTCGACCGTTACAGCTCAAAACGACAACCATGCACTGAATTTTCTTTTGAAGTTTCTAGACCGGCGTCTGACAGAGCGGGACGATAGAAACAGGGATGACCAGCGTCTGATGCCAATTCTTACTTTATTAATTGCGTTATGCCGATCTCACAAACTTTTGCGCAAACATTACAGAAATGTGGTAAGTTTAGTGGGGCTGTGGTATTGTTTTCGACGTCTCGAAATCTGAGTTATACGTGTATCCAAGTTATTTCTAAAGAAGTTGAAAACTGTATGTATTACATCATTACTATGTAAAATCATTGAAAGACTATTTTTAATGTCGGACTTTGTTGTCGAATCGTAATCACCACCACGGAGGGGCGATATGGGTTTACGTGTTATAAGATACGTTGCCAGTTGATACTAATTTTTTACAAGTTCAGTGTGTAATAAAGTGCTGTTAAACATCCTTGTATTGACACTGTATGTTATGCTATATCATCGGCTATCACTTTTAATATATTTACTTAACATTGGGACTGTGTAGTTTCTGTCGAATATTGGCAGATGGGAGCGTGAATGATTGGCATAAAAGGAGATTAAAATAATTATTGTTGTATTGAAAAATTTAATGGATAAAGGAAATTACTGGATTTTTGGCGGTAGGATTACGATACAAAATTGTCTATCACGATGTAACATTGTATTTATGGGGCAAATGTATGGCGTAGCCAAAGGGGAGACATCGGAGGCGTGCGCCACGTTTTGCTTATTCGTCGCACACAACCACTGTCAGTATATATCCAGCTTGATGAACGCATCGGGATCGCAATGAAACTAATTTCACATGTACTTAAAAGAAAGGCGTGACTTTTTGCGCTATCACTGGTTTTGAGATCGTAAAAGAACAACCCGTGTATACTTACCTAAACTGTGTACTTCATTATAGGTCACAATTTGTGCTGATAATAGTTTCATAATAGGTTCGCTCCCCATTGAAAAATACTGCATCCGCCACTATGCTTAGCTTTTAGACATTTACACGACACAGTTACAAACAGAATTAGGTACACATTATAATCGAACGCAGACGAGATCGAACGATGCGCATTCGATCGATCTTCGTTTAAACGAAACTCGTTGAATTAAATTCACACTAACATTTTTATTGAAATATATATTATTCCGGCCTGTCCACAGTGGGGGGGACCCCCCCCCACTTTCCAAATCCCCCATGTTCGTGAGATTTTCCCCCATGTCCGTCCCCCCCACTCGGCCGAAACCCCCCATGTTCAACTAATTCCAAAAATTTTTTATGTCTGAAAATTTATGTTCTTTGTTTGCAAATTGTTTTTTAAACATTTAACCACTATTTATAATGCTAAAATATTGTTTTTCAGCTTGAAGGTACGTTCACAGTAGTAAAAATGCGTGAAAATATGGAAATATTTTGTATTTTTAAGCAAACTTTATCCCCCCACTTTGAAATTTCCCCCGAGAATGAACATGGGGGCCCCCCGAAGTCCCCCCCCCCACATTTCGGAGGGCTGTGGACAGGCCAGTTATTTATTTAACAGAAATTTGTTAAATTAATAATCGATTTTCGTTTAAACCAAAACGATCGAAGTCGAACGAAACTTTGTTCGCATTTTGAGCACTTTGTGATTGTAACTGTAGTGAGATCACCAATCCTCACTTTATTTTATGTAATTATTACTGAACCTGTTATGTTACACGTTTGGCAGACATATGGGTTATACGTATATTAACGTAAAAACCCAGATTATTACTTATTGAAATATATACCATTAAGCCTTGTTTGAAATTTCACGCAGAATATTTGGTATTATGCTGAATTAGATCATCTCAATAATTCTGATACCACAAGCCTTATTTAAACTTCACATCATTAAGCGCAGTGCAGTGATTAGTACATGCATTACTTTTTGTGTTATTGTCTGGCATAGCGAAAACATTAATCCTTGTCACATAATTACTACGTACTCGTACTTTCTGAGATAAAAGTCACAATGCCCATGCGTGGTGCGACTTTCTGCGTTGCCCAAAGATTTATATAAATGTTGCTTTGGCGTGTTTTTATTCGTCGTGAACAGTGATGGGCATCCGATCTCCTGGTAAAATTATGGGATATATCTGATAATCGGGGTATGAGCAACCACATCCTAAAATCTCAAACTTTTATTTAAACTTCAAAAGCTGCATACCAGACTTTGCCATTCACTGGTACAGATGTATTTTATGATGTACTAAGGATTTGAGGGATAAACATTCATTGTTCTTTTGAAAAGGTGTTTTTGCATCAATAATTGCTATGTAACTTATACTACGCCAATTTTAGTAAACAGTATTTAACATATATATTGTGGATACCATTATTACATGTTATAAGTAGCTATAATTTGTGCATGTTATAGGTAGCTCTAAATGCCAAGATAAATACCGCTAAGTACAAAATCTATATATACATACACTTATATTTAGAATAATATATTAAAGATAATGTCAAAATACTTGAACACATACTACATACCTAGTAGTAATATCACAAAATTAAAAAAAGTTTATTATATTAATCTGTATTCATGTGTATATGGTTTCTTCACGAATACATATTCGACGAATGGTGGTGCAACTATAGCTTCTCATGCGAACGAATTTGATAAGTTATTGAAATAACCGTATCACCAAACGTTACGGATTTGGTAGCTGTAAATTCCTTACCTTTGCTACTGAGGAACGCTTTTGGAAAGTCAAAAGATTTAAGCCTTTCGTGCCTATTGAGGCATATTTGCATTTTAACGAATATTGCGAAGCGTTGTGTTGACCACTTTTGTCGTGTGGTGTTTGTTTACACGTATGTTGTCATTCACACTTTGCGAGGTTCCTTAGGAAGCCGAGCAACTACAGCTCCTAGATATCTCGTTTGTTTGCGTACACCTTTTGCATCAAAGCAAACCGAGTTTGACCCGTGGCATCGCCTCGAAGTTGTGAAACACAACACGATAACCAAATTTATTCCGGCATGAAAGGTACATGAAAAATTATTGCTATTGTTCGGGCGCATTTTCGCATAATTCAAACTATCACAGTTATTTTATGTATTGCTCAGTCGTACATTTGCCTTTATTAGCAACACTATATATTTCTTTTTTATTTCGTACTATACGTATTCACATTTTCACTACTTATTTTATGTATTTTGCAAAACCTACACACCGATTGAAAAGGAATATCGATCATTTTTTAGATTCTGGGTAGCTAAAACTTACTGTTATAGATTCTTCCACCTCGACGTGATGTAAACATTCGACCAGAGACTGGAAATTCTGTTAAAGCCAAGCTCGTTCGACTAATGACAAGCGTAACAGCGATCAAAAACTACGCTGCTGGATTTTTGTATGTGCTGTGCCATCAGAACGTTGATCGACTAATCAAATACACGGGATTTGGCAATGCCGCTGGAATGCTCGCCGATTTCGGCTTGCTTTGTGAGTAACTTCCGGTGTGTACTTAATACCAGTAGTAATACGGTAGATTGTTAGTGCTTGGATTTTTTTATTCATATTCATGACCGAGGCGTCTTTATCCATTACCGAATTGTGACACTAGACCAAAATATTAGAAAATTCTTCTTCTATGTAAATAGGCAAAAGTAAAGAAAACTGAAGAAATAAATAATGCCTACCGCAGTATGGTTACAGATGTAACTTGATCATCTGACTTTCTCAGACTGCCTTCGAACCAAACTGAGGGCCACGATCAAACTGGGCAGGAGCCGCTGTGGGCGGGAAATTTGGTTCCCTCACTTAGCTCAAACTACTGGGCTGTCCTCAGCCCTCCAAAAGTTGGGAGGACTTCGGGTGTCCTCATGTTAATTCTCGGTGGAAATTTCAGTGGTGAGGAAACAAATTTTGTTTAAAAATAGGTACTAAATATTTCTATATTTTCATGTTTTACTGCCAAGCATGTATTTTCAAGCTATACAACCACGCTTTAGCATTAGAAATAGTTGTAATTAATGTTTAAAAACATTTTGCATACAGAAAGCATAAATTTTCAAACGTAAAAATTTTTGGATTTGTTGAACATGGGGTCTTCGGTCGACTGATTGGTCGGACATAGGGTCAGGAACATGGGAGTTTTAAAAGTGTGGTATCTCCCAACCCCCCTCCTCCTCCACTGTGGACAGGTCAGAACTAAGAAACATCCAGATGAACTAGGGTCACTGAAAAACGTGGAAATAGCATTATTTACAGTAAATTGTGGGTTCTCCAAGACACACTCTTTTTCATACAACAGAGTTTATGTGTTCTCTGAATACAAAACTCACACTTACTAGTACTTTGTAGTCCACGAGATCTTTGAAAAATTATGTTTAATCCAGGGTTGACGTATTATTTGAAATTCACAGCTGAATTTAAGGTTCACTCCATAGCTTCGTTAAGAGATTCGTTTGTTTTAAGGCCGAAAAATGTTATTTGCAGTCATTTTGGTGTTTTGAGATTAATTTTATGTATTCTATGTCATGAAACTGATACAGATCGGTGAAAAATTAATGGTTGCTCTCGGTAGGAACAGTAAGTTTTGTTCACGAAAAACTGCAGGGATCAGTTGCAGGCATTAACCTTGTCTCGAGTCAAATTTGTGGCTGAATGGATTATCAAAAACCCTCATAGGTTATTTCATTATTATTTTAATGATTTTGAATTATAGTTTAAAAGCATTCTTCCAAAATATATACCTAAAGCAAAATTGTATCGAAAGCATTTTTGCGATAACCTAGCTATACATATCACACCAACTCTGATGCTATGAATTTATAAAGCAATATAGAAACAAAATTTTCCACTACAGCAACGTATATGATAAGGAGCATTTTTCTTCCGAGCCTGCAACAGGAATTGCTTTTTCTTTGCCCGTCAAGAGAATTTTCTTTCTAGTATACAATAATAATGCGGATTATTATAGTGAAAAGGTATCGACTGACTGCAATATTAGTATTCTTATTTCAGCAGGGCAAAAATTTAGCAATCATTTTAAGTTTCATCACGAAAAACTGGCACATTTTTTGCCTCGCAGGAAAAATTAGCTTAATATTTAGTCGTACTGAAAGCAATGATTAGCAGGCTGACCTGGGGAAGCCAACGGATACCTGGAGGCTTCTGGGAGAGCCCGAAGTCCCACGGCCCCTTGCCCCTCCGTTGCAGAGCCAAATCATTATATTCCCGTTGGTTAATTGAAACGATGGGACCAGAGTTTCCATTAGGAGCCCGAAAAGAAAAAGTAATTTTTAATTAGTATGAAGTTTATATTGGTTATGTCGTATATCTGTTACATCTTTTAACATATTTTATTGGCGTTGATATACAATTTTACACTGGTAATTATTAACTAACGTTGTCGGTTTCGGTAAATTAATGCACAGTTGGACCTGGTTACAATGAATTCTGAATGTATTAATAGTTTTATAAAAGGGTCGGGGAATTATAATGTTTTAAAATAGTGGGTTTAACGTTACTACAGTTATTGTCGAATTTTAATCTGAAGTTTGAAGATGCGAAATTATTCCATCTCACGAATCATACACATGTAAGTCGCTGTTATAGGATTCCAAAATTCCCGCAGTTGTTTAACTATCTAAATGCCAACGTACATATATTCCACTGGTCCTCCTTTGTATATAAAGAAGTTAAATCTAATGGCCTTATTTATGCACGCACCGCATTTTCTATTTGAGAATTTAACTGTGGTGGGTAGTGTTCGGAACACAGCTTCTCCTATATCAGTTCTGCCATCGTCTGCAGTGGGAAACTTCCAAAAAATAAGAACTGGATATTACCAAATTGGTTGCTGAATTTGTCACTCATAAATAATTTGCATAAAAATATGACTAAACATTTCTAATATGTAGCCCTAATCAATCAAGCAACGCCAAACAATCCGGATGATCCTTCAAGTGGAAGTGACTCAGAAACTGAAGAGTTTGCTGCTGCAGCTCCAGACTATAATCCAGTTATTGGTGCAACGGAAGCAAAACATCCTGATCCTTTCGAAGGCATGAGTGATGAACAAAAGGAATATGAGGTAAATAAGAGTTTCATGTTACATCGAGCTTAGCGGAAAATCTGTTGACTCTGATGCTGAAATTATTAGTGTTAATTGTATAACTACTTGTCATGACAAACCAAATGAAGACATACACGTAATAAACAGAAGATACAAAAGAAAGTTTAACATTTTTTACCTCCACGCTATGCTGTCTCTGAGCACCCGCACCTCCATCCTGTGGGCAAAATTTTAGCATTTAATGGCAAAATTGTAAGAACAAATAGGGAAAATTATTGGTTATCTCCCGTGTAGCCGTGGCATCTTCCTTAACAAAGCCACCAGACCCAGCACACCATAACGGTATAGAGTTAACGACTTAACCGTTTGAAACTTAAGACACGTATAAATTGATTTTAAATCGTTTGGTAACCAAATTTCTAATCATAAACACGCATAACTTAACTTTGGCAAGGCGGACTGACTCGCGCAATAGCTCATTTGAAAGCATGCAAGCTTTATTTGTGCCCTTTAGTAAAGCGCGAAACTCGATTGCAACATTTTCCCTCGAGTCGGGTCCCGATCTTGTCCCAAAATCACGCTACTTATTGTACCTTGACAACCAGTGTAGATATTCGAGTCTAGTTGGACTGATTTTGCAGAACAAATAACCATCTATAAAAAAGTATATAATGCTTGGCTACGTTGTTCTCATAGGATGTAGGATTTAAGTCAAAACGGGCTCTAAAATGTGTCCATGAGACCCAAAGTTAACGAAAATCGTAATATCTTTGTAACCCACTCCAGCTATATTGGTGTTCTTGGCCTCATTAAATCCTCATTCATCATCTACGTAGCGGTCTGCTGCAATTGCCAATATTTAAGCTATATGAGGGTTGGGTAAAAAGGGTTTTTACTGGGACCATAATACCCAAAATACACGAAAATGGGTGAATATCTCTGCGCTGCCTGAGCTATATAGGAGTATTTGGTCTTTATTTTGTAGTGCAATTCATGTCTCCTTTTGTATTAATTGCTCAATATAGTTCTGTACATCTCTCCTACGTGTTAAACACTCAGAATTCACTATTTTGCCGATAAGACAAGCTACATGACAGGATAAGTATTATTGTTTAGGTAATGAAGCTCGTGAATGAAATAGATAAATTGGTATCCAAGGATTGTGCTATTCGACCGGCGCGGTTAACGCAAGATGGTCGTTTGGAGCCAATAGAGCACGTTCTGCAGTTGCAAGATCCGAATTCCGGTATGCCAAATCGGGCTGGGCAGTCCCAAAAAGAAACTTCAGATCCAGACATTGATTGCGTGGATTAAATTTGTCTGGCATAATAATTTTGGTACTAAACAGAACTAAAATTAGTGTACAACTATTGAGCACGAACAAACAAAGTTTGATTTTAATATATTGTCTTTGTATAGTTTTCTAATAACACAGTGTCGTTTATGTGCAATAGTACTCTATACTCTCAGAAATGAGTGTGGATGCGAGCGAACCGTGGTCATTTCTGGTACTTAAAACGTGCATACACGTTAATAGACAAATTTGGTATTTACATAATAATTCTGTACTTCATTACTGAACGTGACTGTAGAAGCATGATTACATAAAAATGATTTTTGTATTATGCATTTTGTATGTTTGGATTTCTAAAACAAATGAATCTTTAAGACGGCGTATACAGTTACAATAAGAATTAAGTGTTCAAGAAGCGACAGCTGTTTAATTCGTTTGAGACAGATTTTTCTAACGTCGAACATCGATTGCTCAAAAATGAAAAAAAGACCGTATATGCGATTATAATGGACCGAATTCCACTGGGATGAAGCGAACAACACGAAGTTCGGGAAAGTTAAAAATTTTAAACATACATATGGAGCATTTTATGTTGATGTTGCGTTTTATGTGTATGTTATTAAGTTGCGAGCATGATATAATTATTGAAACGAAGCGAGTGGAGTTTCCACTGAGGAGGTTAGGGGCAATTATGATCTTGAAATATTTCTGTATCGCGCATAACCCATCTTCGGGTGAATGTATTCCGATAAATTGTTTTATTCAATAGCAAAAGTGATGAGCCGTTTAATTGAACGAGACCTGCTCCGACCCCACCTTCAGGGTCATAATGGCAAAAACAAGTTTCAGTGGTCCTCTGCCAAGTTTGGCCATACGGATAAAAGGTATCGCAGCCTATATCTCGCGATACGGACTTCGCATCGAAATCAACTCATCGAGATCTAGAACTTTGTAGACCACGACTTTTTTGTAGATCCACTCCCTGGGCCGCGGTGGGCCCGAATTTGGCTCGTCGACCCTTTGCCAGAAATAGAGATTTTTCAATTTGTTCAAACGTGGTTGTGTGTTTTTACCTTACAACGAGTGTCTACAACGTTATCGCGCACGCTGAATAGAATTGTTTGCTATTTCGAGTCCAACCTGACTATATTATACTTTTCAAGAGTTTTATGATCGACGAAGCCGATTTCCAAAATGTATTGACTTTTGATATATGTTGATAGGCACGCTGAATGCGATGGTTCGGTTTTCTAGAGACTAACACGAATGCTTCGTGCTTCTTCAGTTGTTTTGGATGTATTTAGGGACGACGATGTTTTAGGAGTTTCAATGGATTCAGGGTTACAGACGTTTTTGTGTAGTTTATGTACATCCATCTCAAAGCGTGTTACAACATGATTTCACACAATTACCACTTGATGAAACGACGTTCGCTGCATTTCACCCTCGCTTGCGAGTCACTCTTTATAAATTTATAGTCTCTTTTAGTAGTTTAATATCGTTAGTTTGCGGTTAATTGAAGTTCGGCCGATTGCATTTAATGTAGCGATATTCGATTGGCTTTAATCGAAGGTAATCTACGATATATCCCGATTTTGTATGCTTTCGATTTTTACATACGCGTAATTCTGCATGTACCCGTAAATGTTTACAGGAAGAGGCGACTTCAGCATTAAAATTTGTTTAAACTACTAATCCATTTTTGCAGTTGTTTTATTTTCCGATCTGTACGAGCCGGTAATGTGTATTGAAGTTGTCAGTAATTTCATTGAATGATTAACGGTTTAGATAGAATTTCCACCATTCCCCCAACATTATCAGTAAACACAACACTAATAGCATAACCACATTTACTAGAATAAGCTAAAACTGTTAAAATTAATTTATTATTAAGATGTTTTCGTTTTAATTTAGGTTTAGGTCAATCTAATTTAGTAAAGAAGAAACAGTTTTTAAACACAAACAAACTGTTTTAATTTCAGAACTACAGTATATACTCGCCCAAAATGACTATCATCGTTCGAAGGAACAACAATTGTTTATTTATTCACGAAGTACTGTCGAACTCTTCCAGAACAAATTAAAAAGAGGGCTAAAAATTTCGAATATATCCCCAAAAGAATTCTTTATATCTCGCACATCGCATAGACGAGCATTCGTTTTTGGCAAATATAATCTGCAGGTCTATTTAGGAACACACGAGGTTTTCTGAATATTTTGGTGCAGTGCCAAACTGAACTTCGTTTAAAATTTATATCGATATATATACAATTTTCTATACTATCTGACGCCGTGATTCGCATTTTATAGCCTTAAGATTAACCGTGCTAATAGCAAAATTAAAAAATTGTACCTAAGTAGGCGATTTGGACCTTTTTAGGAGCATAAATTTCGCTTTTGGGAACGCATTTTGTGTGGTTTGTAACATTTCAGGAAACAGAATTTTCCAAAAATATTTTCGGTAAATTTAAAACGAAGAAACACTAGATAAGATCATGTCGATTTCAATAAAATGAATGTCATCATTATAATTTTATTCCATCAGTAAACCATGCGTTATAAGTGACCTTTTGTGTTCCCTGTGCTAAAAATGGCCAGTGTGGAGGCGGAAGTGAAGTACATGCTATGCAGTTGTCGATACACTAAGGTTAAGCTAAGGCCCCTATATGGGTCATACTAAGCCTAATATGTGAGTACACTTTAAGTGCGTACACATTGGTTGTTCTTTTGTCAAGTCAGTTCACGATCGTAAAAGCCATGAACGGGAACAATTCACGATTTTCCCTTATGTACTCGTACACGATGCAGCAACACGTAGGTGCTGTTGGCAGTCGCTATTTTGCGATTTAGCATCGCATTTTGCTGACCGTGTACAAGGGAAAATTCGATTACCAATCGCGTTTCTTACGTATGCTACAATACACAGATAGACCGCGAACATTGCTGTCTTACTCAGAATGTCATTTGATGAACTTGGACAAACGTGCAAAATGGACAAATATGTGCACGAACGCAAATGCCATTCGTACATCGCTGGGACGATGTTCGCGTTCATAAATATGCGAACACCAGTGGCAAAATCAATTTGTGATTTTGACAAAACGACCTTGGTGTACGCAACTAAAGTGGACTCACGCATATTTCGCGGTGCTGCCGCCCCGAGACCGCCGCTCTAAGCTGTTATTTTTTCTATAACGATATGACGTCCGGTCCCTAAAGGTGACACGGGCCACAAAAATTGTACTTAAAATACTTGAGGACTACTTATGTTTGAATTTATGTAACTACCTGTAGGCAAATATCTCAAAAATATAAACTGTGCTTAAAAGGCAGATGTTTAAGCTATAGAAAAACATCCATAAAGATAACGAATGTATATCTGGGAGCAATTTATGAAGGGTAAAGCAGTGTTACTTGGTGTGCTCTCTATACTACTTAAGATTACATAGTTTGAGCACTTTTTATTTCTGTATGTCTTTTTGAATTTATATATTATTTGCGCGTAAATTGTTAACCGAATTCTGAATCATAATATATTAGCATCATTATGCTATAATATTAAGCTAACAGAAATAGACTCGTTCTCGGGAAAGTGGGTGGCTTCTTCGAAATTTCGACTGTGTTAAAATAGATTATTAAAAATGTTTATGCTTGACAACGAATTGCTTTTCCACCAAGCGAAACCTATTTTTGGAGAGTATACTCAAACTGGGGAACAATAACGAAGGCAAACTAAATCAAAAGAAACTTTGTATGAATTGAGCTAGAAAATTAACAAATATGAACTAAATTACAGCGATTTTAAGGCAAAATTAGAAAAATATTATTTACAGGTAAAATATGAGGAAACAGGCTGGAATTTTTATTTACCTCTGGCCTACTCCCCTGCCGCGCTCCAAGGTCTATGGGCATTGGGAACTCATATGTTTGGATTGCAAATGCATATAACGCATGTGTATGTACCTCATACATGCTGACCCATCCGAAGTCCCGGGGGAGAGAGCTGAAGAAAAGTTAACGGCGCATTTTTTCTTGGGGGAAGTAGGGCAGTACCCTCAGGGGTATACTGGGCTTCGGATGGGGGGGTGGGGTTCGAAGCGGCAGTGGGTGTACCGTCCTGAACCCCTGCTTCGGCATGTATGATATGCCAAACATTTTTTGTTTGCATTGGGAGCCGTAAATTATTATTCCCAGCTACCTTTGGTCCTTTAGTGCATTAAATTCGTGGAAAATACGCAGTTTTTATATATACAAAATCCACAATTTTATGGAAAAGAAGGATAACCCATTATTTTGTTTTGCCACAAAGATACAGTCCTCTAGTTGTGTCTTTTTCTACTTTCGGCTTTGTTCAAGCTGAGTTTTGTGACGTCAAAACGTATTTCTGTTCGTTTCTGCATTATATACATATAATCTTGTGGCGAATAGAGAATGGGAGTTAATTACATAGCTAGGCGTGGAGATTCTGTTACTTTTTGCTTGTTTTTCAATTATTATTCTAATAATTTTAACGGTAGTTGGCACTTCTCAGACTTGGCGCTTTGTATTAATATAGGTATTGCCGACACAGGATAGTGTAAATATGTTGTTACACGACCAATAAATAGAGTAAGCAACTATGGTAAGATTTGTTTTAAATTGTTATATAGATAAAAAATTTACATGTTCTTGTATATGCTGATGGCTGGAGCGATAGTGGAGCTATGTCCGTAAACGCTGATTCAATGATAATTTAAATCATGACGATCATTGTAAATATACAAGTGTATGTAGGAGTTTTCCAATTGTATGTAAAGTTGTACAAAAATAAATAAATAAATAAAGATATTTATTGAAACAAGCGGCAGCTTCATACAAAATATTTTTTAGCACCGATGACTTTAAATGTAGCATGAAATGCTGTTACACCACCATCTGATTAACACACGATTTTATAGAACATTTAATTTGGCAGAATTATATGTTTCACTTAATAAAATTCTAAAACAAAACAATAACAATATTAATCAAATAGTTTCCATTTACAATATCGATGATATTTTATACTTATCGTCATTCGCGATTCCCATTACTTCAACAGGAAGTCGGCTAATAATTTTTTCTTGAATATCAGCTGCAGCGTGAGAAATAAAAATTGCAGATTTTTTAATATCAGCAATTATGAGGCATGATTCGCGAAAAAGGGTGAATTGTTTCGACACACCATTAATATCAATAAGCGCATCTGTTACTATTGCCAACAGCGCCTCTTCTTCAGTACATTTTTTCCCGCATTGGCACTTGTACGAACCATCTGACGCTTGTACTAACTTTCGGGCAATGCACTTTGCATTAGGACATCCCGGATAGCAAGTTAGCTTGCTGATACCTAGAAATTATTAATTGCAGCTTGTATGTTACTTTCACGTGTAATGCAAGTAACTCATAACATGCTCAAAAATCGATCTGGTGAATTAATTCAAAAGTAGCTGAAATTATGCGATGTTTTAGAGCGAATCTTCTGCAAATAATAGCAACTTAAACCTGTATAGTTTTTTAACTTGTAAGCACATTTTATAGAAAAAGAACAATACTGTTGTTTAATGCAAGTATTATTCACGCAACCAACCTAACAGTTCATTATAAAAATTATCATGCATACAGAACCAAGTATTTTTAGCAATAAGTGCAAAAAGTATTAATGTGTTCATTACTATGTTGTAAAGAAACCGGTGTTTACCGATGATTTTGGCACGGCTAAAGGATTTAAACCTGTTTTCTTCTAGCTCTTCATCAGAATCAGAAATGTCGGCGTGGTTAACAGTGAATCTTGTTTCAGGCAACATCTAAAACGAATAACATAAATTACAATCGGGATATATAATTGTATTTGAATTGCTTTTTAAGGATAAAAGTTGCAATGCAAGGATCAATGCACTTTTTATACCGTTAAATGTAAGACAATTTTTGCTAAGGTGACTTAATATAAACAGCGTGGCATTGTCTGAAATGCACATTGACATGCCTTTTATCGTAATGTATTCATGAACTGCTAAATAATTCCAAATGACGAAGGCATTAAAGGATATGGAATTATGTCATATGTTGCCAAGATAGGATTATTGTCTTAAATATAATGAAAATTGTACTTCTTTAAGAATTGCTGCCAAAGTGGTCTTTGCCGGTTGTCTAAAAAATTAACAAATATACAAAACTTTGCGGCTCTTGTAAATTTACCGCTTCAGGTGAAACACAATTTTCCATGGAGAAAAAACTTTGGTACAGTCAGCAGGTTGACCTTTTTAAGTATATGGCGTATAATAACCCTTTATATAAGTATACTTTGGTTATTTGCGTTTTCGCTAAAGAAAAAGTAAAGTTTCATATTGTTGTTAGTTACAAACTTTTACATTTCATAATAAGCATAATATACCTCAATAGTTGATCGCTCCGTTGCAGATAAGTGTGGCTTGCCGCGTAGTTGTGTGGTAAATACTTCGCTAACGCTAATGTTACATCCAGCAATTAATTGTGATGCTGTTTTCGCATGTTCTCGAAAAAAACCAATCTTTATTTTTTGACCGGATTCATCCGCGATTTTGATATTGCAAATAAGAGTAAGTTGCCCGTTAATTTCTTTTTGCACCATTTCATAGACCTAAAATTATAAAAAAATTATCCACAAAAATGCAGCAACAGTATTAGTTTTTAGATTCAGACTTAGGATACCAAGGTTTATCTTGGTTTTATACACCTGTGGCTACGGTAGAGAATATTTAAACTAAACAACAACAACAAACCGCATACCGTTGCGTTATCGCAGTGTGCATTCATAAACGTTTTGCAACAGCCACATTTTCGCAAATTTTCTCAAGTCGTTAACAAATATAAATATGTCTGTCCGATTATTATATTGACTGCACACTTAATGTATCTGATACAATTTGCAGCAATTTCATGTAACTCTCAATATGCGACCTCTTCAGCGGTTCTAGGTAATGCAAGAAATGAATAAATGTCATGAACCTTTATAACTTTTCCCTCAACCGAAATTTTCACCCTTTTCGGAGACTGGAGTGCATCTGCAATAGTGCACATTGTTCTTTTTCTGTTTTGCTGCTCCATCGCTGCTATAGTTGATATCGTTGACAAGTAATTTTCATCCAACTGTATCGGTGGACTTCGGAACACCTAAAACACTGAATTTTAATGCAAACACTGATTACATAATGTAGAAGTATTGGGATTCAATTTTCATGTTATTTTGCTTAATACCAAATTGATTCTCAACTGTAAAATTCATGGGACAAGGCAAGAATTAATTTAAAAGCAACCACTGAACAGATAAACAAGCATTAGCCAAAAATGTAACTCTAGCTGGATTCGAAACAGCTTAACGTAGGGGCTGTTTTTACCAACTGAGTTATAAAAGCACATAAAGCAACGATACAGAAAGAGTAAGTAGAAATTAAAAGAAACATGATGCGCTTAACCTCATAAAAATTTATGGCAAATCAAAATTTATTAAAACAGACCTGATTTTACAATAAACAACGCACTACGCAAGTCGTAGTGTATAGAAAAATTTATAATACATATTAGTTGTGCTATCTTTTCAACGAAAATTTCTATTTAGGTAAAAATATGAGATAACTGAAAAAGATGTGCTTACCGTGGATTGTGTTGTGACTATGGCTTGTCCTCTACTTGCGTCATAGATGCAGTCTTTGAAGTAGTAAGTCGCGCCTTGTTTAAAAAAGTTATCTTTTAACAACGCAGGCTTGTGTATAATTGCGACCAAAAAACTGCTAGCATCGCAAATCAATACAGACATCTTTTGGCGTCTTTGCCCATGTATTTCGTATTCATTGATGCAACCGACTTCTTTGACATATGCTTTCAAGCAAAGTGACGATGAATCTGTGGCTAGTTTAAAATCTTGAAGCGTAGAGAATCGCATCTCTAAAATTCGACAAATAAAAATCGGCAAAAATTATATACAAATAAACAGTTCACATTATAATCGATCACACGTTCTAATGCTAGGAGCTGGTTTAGCCCGAAATGAAGTTATATTGGGCTCTAAATGATTCATATCTTTCTAGCATTTCTGCTTCATTTAAGACGACAGCTGGATCAGCGTAAATTTTACTCGGACAAAATGATAATAAACTTAGGCCACTGGAATTTGAGATTCTGGACAGACCAACGTAACCCTGCCCGGGTGCGAATATTTCTTTTCCCAAGCTCAGACAAGCCTTTGACACTGTTATTCCTTGTACTTTATGAAATGTACATGCCCATGCAGGAATCAAAGGAAACTGCATTCTTGTTAAGTACCTTCCTTTATGTTCGTAATCAACTGACACCCGATTTATGGCGACACTTTTATCTTCATTTTTTAAAAATCCACCAACATCTACATCGTCAAACACAACAAAAATGGTTTGTAATGATTCTTTAGCAATTTCAAAACGTTTTATGTACCCAAAAACTCCGTTAACTAAGCCTAAATCTAACTGTAAGTTACGTGTTAACATTACTCTTGTGCCAACTGAAAAATGTAGCACATTCATCAAGCCGCCAGCATCTCTGAAGTCAGCTGGAATTAAGTCGTTTGCCACTCTACAACCACAGGAAAAATCGTTTGAACTGAAAATATCTTCAGCAACAGATACAGATATTTGGTTCGATAAATATGATTGTGCTAACCTATTATATTCTGTTACCTGTTTGATTGTTGGATATAATCGCAGTGTGGAATCTATGAGGTTATTTTTTGATATTTTTGAGGTCAAAAAATTAATATCAGAATCAGTAAGTCTTCCAATTCTCGCTCTGCTTAAAAGGCTTGCATAGTGACTGTCTTCTGATTGTCGAACATTTTCTCGTAAGAACATTGGCAAAAACTTTGACCACAGAATGTGGTTAAAGGCGTATTTACCACGCACAGGTTTAAGTTGAAAAAAGTCACCGCAAACAATTATGCTTAAGCCACCAAACGGTTCATCAGAACCAGTAAACTGGCACAAACGGATATGTATATAATACAGCACAGTGTCACTTACCATACTTATTTCATCGATAATGATTGCTTTAATATTTCTGAATTTAAGCCGATATTTTTTGAGGGATAAATCAGACATATTAAATAGTGGTGGCTGCTTACCATGTTGAACAGGAAGGCCAAGAGTAGAATGTAATGTTGAACCCTTGATTTTTGTCGCGGCAATTCCTGTTGGCGCGGTTACAAGTACAGTTTCATTACTGTCACTCGATGAATAATATGAATTAAGCCATTCGATCAGCGCTGAAAGCAAAAAACTCTTACCTGTGCCAGCTTCACCCGTTAGAAATATTCGAACTGGACATTCATTTAATAGAATGTGCTCTGTTACAAATCGAAAAACATATACCTGATCTTGTGTCATTCCTGATAGTGCAGGGGGCTCAAAGTAACTGGCGCCAGCAGATAACCAAACGGAATCATCCAAATGCGAGCTGATTTCGTCATTACAATTTTCTGTCGAGAGGGAAGTTTTTTGGTGTAAAAAATTTAATGCTTTTATCCTATTTATAGCTTCTGTAATTTCTTGAAATGCCCTTTCCGAAGAAAACATGAGCTCTTGAAGATTCTCGAAGTGCGAAAAAAATGCATCTGAAATAGTCAAACCATTTAATAGTTGAGATTCATTTCTGTGTGGGACATGCAAAAGCAGAAGGCTGTAAAAGTAATCATCTGAATTTATACTAAAGTTAGGAGTCCTAACGCAAGCAGGATTTTTCCGCTGTTTTAACTTTAGTCCATCTACGACGCATCCTGTAACTCTGAAATTTGAAACGAAAAGAAAGAGACTAATGTTTTCCAACGACAACGGTCTATGCCAATATTTTTTTATAATAGAATCGTAAAAAATATCAGTACTGTCCCTGTCTAGCTCAAGGATATTGCGCTTGGGCTTAAGCCGGTGCATTCGATTTGATATTTTTCGTGTATTTACAAATATTACTTCACGGCTGCTGTAAATAAGGGGAAGATGGCAAATTCGAAACGCAGCTTCTTGGGCAGACATCTGCCTACATTTCAAGACAGACATTCCAATCTTCATCATCCGTTGCCTCTCACTCATCAAACAATATTCTACACTATCAAAAAATTGTTTCAATTCTTTCTTCAAATCGTCTGGTTCTGACTTGCAAACGTAATTACACACATAATTAGCCACTCCAATAACACCGTTAACCAACTGTATGTCCATGTTTGCTTTCCATACTAGTAAAAGATAGGGATTGTATGCGTTGATATACTCAGCTCCTTTCGACCTTTTGGTCTCATAAAATATTCGACCACTTTTTTGAAAATGCGCAGGTTTCATTCTTGTTTCAGTACACACGCTTCTCGGGAAACCAAAAGCGCAAGAACTATTTTTTCCTTTTTGACATCTTGGTCTATGGCTGTGATTTTGAAACTTTTCAACAATTTTTTGAAACTCAGAATCTTGTGGTAATTCCGTTGATATAATTTCATCAATATATGAAATAATTTCATCAGCTGTGTTATTTTTGTGGAAGCTAGGTGCAGTTCCAACCCATAAAAAAGGTGAACATGAGGCGAACCTCTATTTTGGAATTCTACTCTTGCCCAGAAATCATCAATTTTCCCAAGAGGCTGAAAATTGCCCTTTAAAATTGTTCTCAGAAATGTACGCCATCTTCGTTCGAAAACAACCGCAGACATTATAGGATTCTTTTGATACAAAAACGTGATATCGGAAATATCGCTATCACTTTTGTCTAGGTATAAAATGCGTGCGAAGTCTTTCCAATGAGATTCTGCGGAACTAAAAGTTAGAAATAAATCCGGGGGACCAAGTTTTCTTATCCTGGCCAGTAAATCGTACAACTCATTGCGCCAGTAGCCTGCAGTGCCTCTTATTTGTTTCGTAAACATATAAGAATAAGTATTACCGTTCGACTGACCATCAAAATCGTTGCCTGTTACATCTTTTGCTGTCATTGGCCGATACTGAATTTCACCATCATTACAAACGATTGGTTTCGTTATTTTACAAAATGTTCCTATTACTTTACGAAGCGTGCAATACTCATAGTGGTTAACAGCTGTAATGAGATATTGTATGTCCTTGCGAAAAATATTTGATTTATGCAACAACCTTGAATTGTAATAGTCTAGCAACGAAAGGTTGTGTTCACGAATCGTATGGAAGTGATTAGTGCCAAAACAGTGCAACCATGGGAACGCTAGAGCTTCGGAATCAGGGCAATCACCGTAACTTAACGGTAAATCGGTACTTACTGGAAAATTAAACGTTTTTGTTGTATATTCACACGTAGCACCACTTTCGTCGAATACATGTACAGATCGGGTTGGTTCACCATTTTCTGGGAAATCAGTGTTAATGTTAATATCAGAGTAATGAAAATTGTTTAACTTTAACCATGCCAGAGCACGTAATATCTTGTCTTTTCGGATATATACCATGACACTGCCACAAGTGCATAAGATATCAACATTAGCGTTTGGAAGCATATCTATAGTAGTACTAACATCATGCGGAAAGTGTATTGCTAGACCCTTTTGGGCGTACTGCCCGCCGGGAAGTAACAGCAAAGTTAAGTATGTTTGAGCTTTAGAAATAAATCGCCTCTCTAAAAAATTTAGACTTTTCAAACATTCAGGGGGCTCCGAGATGGTCAAGCAGTTTTGGAAGCATTTAGCTGGGACTACATTTCTATCAAGTAATTTACAACAGGTTTGGCAAAATATATCGTGTTGCAAAAAATTTAAACAACTTGCCGTGTGACTTAAATATTTTAAATTGTACCGCTGCTCAGGAAATAAAAATCTTTCACAACATTTACAGTGCGCGTCTGGAACTGCATTAATCAGTCGTAAAAATTTAAAAACATCCTTTTCTGCTTGTTTCATAACCTTCGCATTGTTAATTATCCGTGAATTTTTAAGTGTATTTGTAATTTCAGAAAAACAAAACATATCACTATCAGCACTTCCTGTATTGATATTCCTAACACATCGAATACTGTTTGTATCATAATTACGTTCAATATTAGGTCGGGTCTTTGCAGAAGTACTGGTTTCCAAACAGAAGTTATCCGAATCACTTAAAGCATCCTGCAGCGTTTGTTCAACTGGAGTGCACGAGGAAGCCATAACTGACTCAATACAGATATCAATATGACTTTGAAAAGGTAACGTTCTATTACTTACCGCTGACTCAATTGATAAATCAACATTCCTGCGTTTATTCAATGTCACATCAGTCGTGATAACTTCGGTTGAATGTTGGCGTGTGGTCATATTTGAGTTATTATGTTCGGTGGATGTGTTAGAAACAAAACTTACAAAATCCAAGCACCGGCATATATAATCACTGTGACAAACATTGTGAACCACATCTTGGACGCATTCGCGGAAATGATTTCGATCGTTTTGTAACTGTGCGTTACATAATATGATATTTAAATCTTCTACTCCCATATTGACATTTTTACGTACGATACTAGTTACATTATCAATACATTCATCTATGTATCTATTAGAGCAATGAAACACACCTTCTATATTTGGCGTTCTTATATCAAGAGTACTTCCACAATTTAGTGCCGCATCACATTCGCGAGTTTGTTTGTTGACATTAAAAAAGTTAATTGGGCTTACCTCAAAATCAACATTTCGACACTTCATTAACAAGGTTTCGGTTATGTATGATATTAATTGAACGTCAGAAGCAAAGGCAATTTCCGATGCATTTGTAGAATTTATTGAATGAGAGTTAAACATATAAAATTTATTGTTGTCATTGCGAATTCCAACGGTCATCACGCCTGCAGTCAGTAAAATGTAGGGCGATATTTTTAAAGCGTTAGCTACAGCCACATCAAATGACAGTAAATTAAAATTTGGGTCAAAACTAATGGTATCACTATTAAGTATACCACGAAACATATCTAGCTTTATGTTAACATGCAGTATCGCATTACGATAATAAATTCGATTGGGCATTTGGTAATGGGCTAACATACATGGTTTAATATTAAGCGCCTTCAAAACCTTTCCGTACAAGTCATGACCATCCAGCAAAATTATATCTAAGTCTGCAGGATGATGAATATTTAGATCATTGAAACAGTAAATTAAATATTGCAAACTCATTGCAGTACATTGCAAACCACAATGAGACTTGTTTTTCACAAACTTATCTACCGAATTTTGATGAAAATTTCCTGTAATCATATCGAGTTTTTCCGTATTTAGCTAATTTTTTATGACAAAACTTACTTCAAGAAAAACACCCGCAGTAGCTGATATTGTACCAAACGACTAAGCTGATTATCCAATCTACCTGCGACTTCAAATGCAACTGAGACTGGATTTCTGTAGCCAAATATCCTAAAAAATGCACACAAAAATTAAAAAACTGACTTTGAGAAGTTGATGTTCCTGATACTGTTGTCAAACTAGGCCCTGCCAATTCCTAATGTTATCGGAATACTTGCTATCATAAAATAAATGTTAAAATAACGCGAAGTGTTCGCAATGCAAAATAAATTCAATGAATACTATGATAATCAGTTATTGATCTCCATGAGTTTCAAATATTATATTTGTCAAACTTAAGTATGCACGTATTATGATAATAAATTCGATTAGACATTTGGTAATGGCCTAACATACATGGTTTAATATTCAGCGCCTTCAAAACCTTTCCGTACAAGTCATGACAATCCTTGAAGCAGAAGCGTGCTATGAAAGTTCACTGTCGAGGACCAGAATGTGCCCTAATTTTAATTCACAAGCCGGCCCGTGGGCCTGAAAATTATCGGATCGGAGAGTCAAGGTTACAAACGAGCCGTCGCAGTTCAAAATGGGTTGAGTTTGAAGATTTTGACCTCGTAAGCCCTAATTGTAGGGCCAAACCCAGTCCTGGGGGCCCGGACGGTGCTGAAAATCCCAAAAGGCACAACCGCAGATATATGCTTTCCAATTAGTAATCACTCATCGAACCCGGTTGAGGAAGAAGCGAGTTATGCTAGATACGTGTCCCGAGACCTTATTGACCCTAATTGTAAAACCCAGTCCGGCGCCCTGCGGAACTGCCGCGATCCCAGTCGGGCCGAGTACCTCAAAAGACTCATCAGCAGCATATAAGCTTTCCAAAGAGCCCTCCCCAATTAAAATCAATCGAGGCTAAAGTGAGTTATGCAGGATACGCAGGAAAAAAAACAGACGCGTCTTTTTCACCACTTAAGCAGTTAGTAAAACTTCTCCGCTTACACAATTAAACCTGCTACATCTTCCAGTTCAAAAGTACGCATACAATATATCGATTGGATATACACTAGACTGGATAGCATATAATAAATAGTCACAGCTTATACATTAACAGCGAGAGCATTCACAACTTTGAAATAAGCTCTGACCAGCTGCAATTACCTATAAAATTCAATACATGAAAACGTAAAGTAATGTCTTTTAAATGCATTGAATAACCTTTTCAAACCAAAATAATTCAATTGCGAGATAGCAAAATTATAACAAATAATCATACGAAAACGTACCGCGTTTGTGCAAGCTGAACTACAAAATTCGTCACTGTTACTGAATAATAACTAGACCACCATAAAAGCTAAAATTCACGCTTAAATACAGCATCAATTGAATAAAGCAGCTAGCTAACGCAACTGCATCACATTAAATATGCAACGAACTGGCTATTTACGAATAAGCTAGAAAATCAGCCTATGAAACGATATGTCATCCACACTATTGCAGTCAGGAAATACAAAGACTCTAGAAAACGCAAAATCAAATATCTTACACCACCGTCCTGAGGGACGGTGGTGAAT
>JASANE010003906.1:0-56257 GCA_030248225.1 Trileptium ribeirensis
TATCCCAAGTCTTTGAAATCTCTGAACAACGTTAATGCAGTCGGTTATTTCGAGTCTGTGATTCTTGCAGCCTACTGGTAACAGGTAGAACATGGCTGAGTGTCGATACAAGGTTGTCTGTTTTAGACTCCAAAGTAAGAGTGTCGTGATCTGGGTTTATACATGTACCTAAGCATAAGCTAAAATCTAGGTTTTGTGTATCGACAAAGGCACAGCCTGGGCTTTGGTTAGTTTAGGCTCCAGCGAAAATATACATGCTGCTATTGGATACACCAAAAATAAAATGCATACTTCTTTTATTGAATTATGAGTGAAGGAGTGAAGCCAGCGAAGCAAAGACTTCTCACTGGCCAGAGTGGTAAATTTCGACGGTGTCCGTTGCTAGGTATTTTTGAGGTGATACTCATAACTTAACTTCGGCTGGGCGGCTTGACTTCGCGCGATAGAAAATAAGTCTCTATAAATTAGTGTATATAGCTTTGCTATCCGGTTCTCTTAGAATGCAAGCTTTGGTTAAAAAGGAGCCACGAGGCCCAAAACACACAAAAAGGGAAATATCTCTTCAGCCGCTACAGCTATACAGGTGTGTTTGGCCGTATTCTGTAGAGCAACTCATCCTTTTTATAGTTGCAACTACGTAGTGTGGTACTATTGTCATTATTTTGCTTCAGATTTGGGTCAAAAATGGTTTTTCAATGAAACCCTGGGACCTAAATTGAACCAAAATGGTAACCACTAGAGCTATGTAGGTGTATTGGTCTCACTTCGTACAGCAATTCATGCATACTTATGTCATTTAATGCTCAATATCTGAGGGATTTTACAGTGGGAGTTGGAGCAACACTCTGACTCTTTGCGCCGGCACCCTAAATGCGTCCGCCAACCCCCTATATTTTGGTTTCCCCCAAATTTTATCCACGTGTTGTCCTAACAAATGTTTTTCAATTCACATGTTTCTATAATTAGATTTGGGTATATATCGTGCACTGTAACTGCTAAGCCGCCATTATGCTGTAATATATGTATTCCATCATGTTTACTGTAGTACTAGGCATATAATATGCAATACATATGTAATGTCTGCGCAACATATAATGCGATTGCACCAGATCAGGTGGAGTATTTTTCGGTGTTAAAAATTCCCGCTAAGCCGCTCCACCGACTCCCGACCTCGCGGGCCGGCCCGACCCCCGATAGCCCCAAGAATTTTTGGACACAACGAAACCCCGATGTGTACATATCAGGGAATAACCGGCACCGAAATTTACCGGAAGCGGAACCAGCAACCGGAACCGTCCATTTAAACCGGAACCGGAACTTCGAAATTTATATATAGTAAAACAGATGATAGAAGAACTTACGGTATAGTGGATTTAAAATGCATTAAAAATAACTTTTACATTAAACTAAATGTATTGCGATGGCATTATTGCCTCTCCGAAACTTTAAAGAGACTGAGGAAGCTAATAATGTTTATTTATCGATCAAATATGTCGGTTTTTGGACATTCGGAGCAAATATGTCTTCCACTATACACCATTGCGTATACTGCGTCAAATCGAATGTGCTTACAAAGCTTGAAGCGTAGAATACACACTTTCGCTCTGTCTCCAGTCGCCTACCCTTACTACACATACGTTTGTTGCATGTTCTTCTGTAGGAAACTTAAAATTATTGGTTTATATGATTCTAAGAGAAAATAATAGATAGAAGGTAATTTTCTGATCAGTGGTCAGAGACACTGTTTAGGCTAGCGTTGGACAAACAGTGCCCGTCAGTTAGATCATAATGATGATAACTTTCTAATCAGAATGCTATAAACGAGACACACTGTGATGCTGCTCGCACAGTTCCATAAATACAGTTCATTGCCAAGAAATTAGTTTATAGCTGCGTTGCAGATAACGTTAGTTTACTTCAATTTAGACTGATTTACCAAGTTTACAAGCGCGCTGGCGGGTGCTTGACGCAATTTATGTTAGCCAAGGATACCCTAAGTACTTCTGCGTAAGCCATACTCTGTTACCGAGTTGGACCGGTTTAATTCAAACGTATCCCACAGACTTCTGGATGTGTAAAATAGCTGCCACAAGCATCGACCTGCCTTTGATTTAACAAACTCCTGCAGGTTATTATGAAACATTCCTGCTCAAAATATGTGCCCTACTTACGTTTCACACGGCAAATTGGTTAGTTAATCTTTTCTTTTGCTTGGTTGTATTGGAGCTTGATCATTGTATAATATATATTACATATGTTTGGTTTACAGGATGAAGCAAAAAACGTGGAAAATTTCAAACAAAAATTTTAAACCGGAATTCCGGTTCCGGTATGCTTTTTGCCCTTTGCCGGAACCGGAACCGGAACACGATTTTCGCCGGAACCGGAACCGGAATTCCGGTTACTCCCTGGTACATATCTGTAAATTACATAATGAACACTAAGAATTCACTATCTTGGCGATATAATAATAATAAAGAAACATTTATAAAGCGCCCTTTTCGCCGGAGCGTTACAAAAGCGCTGACAAATTACACATAAGAAAACACAAACAAGGAATGTACAGACAATTGAAAAATTCAGATCAGGTACAGTGACAATACCGTTTTTTTCGTTTTTTTTACATATATACATTTTAATACACACAATCAAACAAGATCTAAGCACTGACGAATTGTCATTGACGAGGAAATAAGTGAGTTTTAAGTTTAGATTTGAACGCAAATAGCGTTAATTCAGAGTCCGTTAATGATCGCGGTAATGTGTTCCATAGTGAGGGTGCTTGAAAGGCGAATGTTTTTGTTCGTGTGCCGTGTGTTTGGAGTAAACGTTCACTCGATAGGCGCGGTGTCACTGCTGAGTGCAACATGTTGGCCAAGTATTTGGGTTCATTTGAAGCCAACACATTGTATACAATTACTAAAATTTTAAATGTAATTCGTTCTCGAAGAGGTAGCCAATGAAGACGTCGTAATACCGGACTAATAGGATCCCATTTTGCTGAGCACGCAACTATTCTTGCAGCGGTGTGTAAAGTTCGGCGTAGAGGTTGCATGATGTACGTTGGGACATTTAAATATAAGGCGTTACAATAATCAAGTCTATCTAGTAACCAAAGCGCCCGTGATCATGGTTTGTGCAGTATCATCACTCAGTCGGCGTCGGAGGCGGCTAATTGAGCGGAGTTGCCAGGCGCAGGTGGCAGATAACTGGTTAATGTGTTGAACCATGGTTAGTTGATTATCTAAATTAACCCCTAGTATTTTTATGGTATTAGTCGGTATGATAGTTGCCGACCCTATTACAGTTGGTGGTCCAGTTAAATTCCCTGAATGGAAATAAATTAATTGGGTTTTAGAATCGTTTAGAATTAAGTTATTTGTGTTAAACCAATGTTTCAGTCTATGTAGAAGATCTGTCAGTGATGCAGCAACGGTGGAAATGTTGTCTGGGTAGAAATGTCGATAAATTTGGATATCGTCAGCATAGTTTTGTACTTCGTAACCAGCTGCCGATGTTAATTTAATGACCGGTGCAATACAAATATTAAACAAAACTGGGCCAAGGACGCTACCTTGAGGTACACCAGTTGTTAAAGCCGTTGGTTTTGACAAAGTTTTGCCTATTTGGACGCGTTGTTGGCGGTTAGCTAGATAGGATTCAAACCAATCGACGGCGTTGCTGGAAAGTCCGGCCGCTAAGAGATTCATGAAGAATTAATTTATGTTCGATTGTGTCGAATGCTGCTGAGAGATCCAGACTCACTAACACAGTAACTTTACGTCTAGTGAAGGCGGCCTGAATGTCATTTGTTATTTTGATGAGTTTTGATGAGTGATTTTGTGATATGACGAAGCTACGTGCTATTTGAATTCCGAGTGAGTAAGTTAAACGAGCGAAGCGAAAAATTCTTACTAGCCAGGAGCCTGAAAGTTGGCAGAGTCTGTTTGTGGGTTTTTCGGGTGACATGCATAACTCAACTTCTGATAGGCAGATCTGGTCGTACGATACCTCATTCGAAAGCTTGAAAGTTCTATATAGTTATACCCTTTAGTTAGACGCATAAAACCGATTCCAAGTCCTGGCCTCTCGAAAGGAGGTCCGAATGGTCTTACGTAGGGTCCCTAGGATCCCACCAAAACACGTTATAAGTCGTATCTCAACAATCACCGGTGCGATCTAACCGCATTTGGACTCATTTTGTTCAGAAAATTTACGTCTATAAAGCTATGTAGATGTTATTGTTGCTAAGATCACCTACGCTCCAAGCTTGGGTCATAATGGGTTTTAAAATGGACCCTTGGGACCACCAAAACCACCAAACTGATAATATCTCCTCAACCATTGGAACGATTCGTTCTATTGGGCTCATTTTGTTCAGAAAGCCGAGCTCTATATAGCTATATACGCTGCGTTGCTATTTATTGCACCTGTCGAGCAGGGTTGGGTAAAGATGGCTTATATATGGGCCCTTAAGACCCCGAAAGCACCAAACTGAATATATCTCCTCAACCATTGGACCGATTCGGCTCATCTTGTTCAGAAACCCAAGCTCTATATAGCTATCAGAAAATAACAGGAACCGAAATTTGTCGGAACATGAACCAGCAACCGGAACCGTCCATTTAAACCGGATCCGGAACCTGGTTTTCGAAACTTATATATAGTAAAACAGATGGAAAAAGAAATGAAGGTACAGTGGATCTAAAATGTATTAAAAAAACTTTTACAATAAACTTAATGTATATATTACGATGGCAGTATTGTCTTTCTGAAACTTTGAAGAGACCGAGAACGATAATTTCTATTTATCGATCATTATGTCGGTTTTAGGGCACCCAGAGCAAAAAATGCCTTCCACTATACACTCTTGCTTACACTGCGTCAAACTGAATGTGCTCACAGCGCATGAAGCGTAAAATATAGACTTTCGGTCTGTCTCCAGTCGACTTCCTGTACTACACATGCGTTTGTTACATGTTTTTCTGTACGATACTTGAAATTATTGGTTTATATGGTCCTCTAAGAGAAAATAATAGAAGGTTATTTTATGTTCAGTGGTCAGAGACACTGTTTAGACTAGTGGTGGGCAACCAGTGCCAGTCAGTTAGATGATAATAATGATGACGTTCTAATCATAATGCTTTAAATGAGACAAACTGTGATACTGCTCGCACAGCTTCAATAAATACAGTTCATTGCCAAGAACGCAGTTTCTGGCTGCGTTGCAGATAACGTTACTTTACTTCAATGTAGACTGATTTACAAAGTTTACAAGCAGTGGCTGGTGCTTGACTCAATTTATGTTAGCCATGCTTACACTAAGTACTTCTACGTAATCCACCTCTGTTACCGAATTGTACCGGTTTAATTCGAACATATACCGCGTGAATTTTGAATATGCAAAACAGCTGCTACAAGCATCGACCTGGCTTTGTTTTAACAAAACTCTTGCAGGATAAGATGAAAATTTCCTACTAAAATTATGTGACCTACTTACGTTTCGCACGGCAAACTGCTGAGTTAATCTTTTCTTTTGCTTGGTTGTATTGGAACTTCATCATTGTATATATACATTAATTACATATGTGTGGACCACAGATGAAGAAAAACTGTGGAAAATTTCTAGCAAAATTGTTAAACCTGAATTCCGGTTCCGGTATGGTTTTTGCCCTTTGCCGGAACCGCAACCAGAACACCATTTTCGCCCGAACCGGAATTCCGCTCCCTGATAGCTATACACGCTGCGTTGCTATTTACTGGACCTGTCGAGCATGGTTGGGCAATGATGGTTTATATATTTATATATGGGCGCTCAGGACCCCGAAAACACAAAACTGGATATATCTTTTCAGCCACAAGAGCGATTCGGCTATGATTGGGCTCATTTTGATAAGATGGGCAATGAAAGCTCTACATACGCTGTGATGCTACTACCTGCACCTGTCGAGCATGGTTGGATAAAGATGGGTTGTAAATGGGCCCCTGGGACCCCGAAAACGCCAAATTGTCCATATATCCTCACCCACTGGAGCGATTCGTTTAAGATTGGGCTCATTTTTGTTCAGAAAGCAATGCTCTATATACGCTGCGTTGCTGCTGACTGCACCTGTCGAGCATGGTTGGATAAAGATGGCTTATACATGCGTCCTCGAAAACACCAAATTTGTCATATCTCCTCAACGACTTGATCGATTCAGCCGCGCTTGGGCTCATTTAGTTCAGAGAACAAAACTATATATAGGTATATGTGGTGCTCTACTATTTGAGTATTCTGTTGGATTTTCAAATTTAACGAAATGTAACAATTTTCCTAACTTCTATACACTCAAAATTCACATTCTTGGCAATGAGACAAGTCCCTAGTTGATATATCTTATAGGATAATAACTCGATATGTCAGATCACCAAGCCATGGTCAGAGCTACAGGTATTGCAAATTCAAAAATAGTTCAATTACGCTTTTATACATATTTTATTCTCAGCTATATGCTGGACTTTCTACATTAGGGCCATCTACAAGTTCCCCCTGGCAAAATTTTGGGCTCTTCCGGTTCATTGCCTCTTAACTAATTTGTTGGTTCCAATCGGTTCAAAGTACACAACGTTCTATCTTGGCAAAACGCCCCTGGCTAAATTTTGCGCCCCCGATTCGGGACCAGTGGGGGCCCCGTTCGCGCCCCGGCAAAATTTTCTGCGAACGGATAGCCCCGATAGTTCCGTCGTGTTGTATTATGACTAGTATCAGTATTCCCGCAAATGAAAGCCAAAACGTCCCAATTTTCACGCATTTATCAATCGAAATATTTTTGTCAGTTTATACGTGTCTTATACTTTATGCGAACAAGACGTCAGTTTATGTAACCGAACTATGCCATTACTAACTGGCCTAACCACAGCGTCCCGAAAACTGGGGAAGGTTCTTTGAAAGGCGCCCATCCCATGTTCATTTTCGAGGAAAATTCAAAGTGTGAAAAAACAATTTTTTTTGTATTAGTTATATACATAATTTCCATATTTTCAGGCTATAATATAGCGCTTTAGCATTAGACATAGGAGTTTCTGTTTTAAACTATTCAGCATGCAGAAAACATGATTTTAAGGACATAAATCATGGATTTTGTTGAATATGGGAGATTTCAGCCGAGTGGGAGTGGTGCAATCATGTCGAAAATTTGTCGATGAGCGGAGTGGACAAGTGACCCCACTACACACGCTACGGACTGGCTGGAACACGCACAACGTGGCAACGCGTACGGGCATGTTACGAAGTCTGTCCTGTCCAAAATGGGGGACCCCACTTTGCAAACCCCCTTGTACTTGAAATTCTCCATCATGTCCGCCGTCCGCTTGGCTGAAACCATCCATGTACAAATAAATCCAAAAATTTTTGTCTGAAAATTTGTTTTTTCTTAGCAAATTTTTTAAACATCAATTATTACTATTTCTAACGCTAAAACGTCGTTTTGTAGCTTGAAAAACTGCAGAAAAATATGGAAATATTTAGTATTTTTAAGCAATTATATTGATTGCCCCACATTTGAAATTTCCTCTGGAATGAACATGCCCCCCACTTTTCGGAGGACTGTGGACAGACCAGAAAGTTATAGACAAAAATATAACGCAATGTTATCCGGATCGCGGTAAGTCAGTATGACATGTATTAATAAACTGGATGTATAGCGCTATCTGAGAATTTTACAGTTTTGTTTGAAAATCCCGGGCTCCAGCACTAATTTTGACATTGATCCATGTACAGATATACGTTTTCAAAGTAGTAACTCTAGTACGGTCCTCGAACTAATTTGGATTTTGGAAAACTATATTCGCCGAATACTAAAGTTCTTTCTAAAAACTTATACTGTAAATGAAATGTTTAATTAAGTACTCCAAAAAAGCAACATTTTTCTGCGCTTTACACAATATTTCGGTTCAAAATTTCCCCACTAAGCGCGAGATTTTATATTCAGGCAAATTCGGAGTATCTCCATGCGACTTGCAGTCAGGTTAAGTAGTTAGGGTGACAATGGTTACCAAAGCAAAAACTAGTTAATCCCTTGGTGCATGGTAATATTTCGGCGTGAACGATTAATCTCTAAGCCAGCGTATGCGATTGAACGTAGTCGGCAGGGAATAACCGGAACCGGAACCAGCAACCGGAACTGTCCATTTAAACCGGATCCGGAACCTGGTCTTCGAAATTTATTTATTGTAAAACAGATGGAAAAAGAAATTAAGGTATAGTGGCACTAAACGCACTAAAAATAACTTTTACTTTAAACTTAATGTATTGTGATAGCATTATTGCCGCTATGAAACTTTAAAGAGACTGAGGAAGCTAATAATGTTTATTTATCGATCAATATGTCGTTTTATTGGACACCTAGAGCAAAAAAAGTCTTCCACTATACACCCTTGGCAGGGAATAACCGGAACCGGAACCAGTAACCGGAACCGTCCATTTAAACCGGATCCGGAACCGGAACCGGAACCTGGTCTTCTAAATTTATATATAGTAAAACAGATGATGGAAGAAATGAAGGTATAGTGGATTTGAAATGCATTAAAAATAACTTTTACATTAAACTTAATGTATTGCGATGGTATTATTGCTTTTCTGAAACTTTAAAGAGACTGAGGAAGCTAATAATGTTTATTTATCGATCAAATATGTCGGTTTTTGGACATTCAGAGCAAAAAAATGCCTTCCACTATACACCACTGCGTATACTGCGTCAAATCGAATGTGCTTACAAAGCTTGGAGCGTAGAATACACACTTTCGATCTGTCTCCAGTCGCCTCCCTTTACTACACATACGTTTGTTGCATGTTCTTCTGTAGCAAACTTAAAATTATTGGTTTATATGATTCTAAGATAAAATAATAGATAGAAGGTAATTTTCTGATCAGTGTTCAGAGACACTGTTTAGGCTAGCGTTGGACAAACAGTGCCCGTCAGTTAGATGATAATGATGATAACTTTCTAATCAAAATGCTATTATAGATGAGACACACAGGTGATGCTGCTCGCACAGTTTCAATAAATACAGTTCATTGCCAAGGAAGCAGTTTCTGCTTGCGTTGCAGATAACGTTACTTCAGTTTCACCTGATTTACAAAGTTTAAAGCGCACCGGCTGGTGCTTGACGCAATTTATGTTAGCCAAGCATAGGCTAAGTACTTCTGCGTAAGCCACACTCTGTTACCGTGTTGGACCGGTTTAATTCAAATGTATCCCACAGACTTCTGGATGTGTAAAATAGCTGCTACAAGCATCGACCTGGCTTTGATTTAACAAACTCCTGCAGGTAATTATGAAAAATTCCTGCTAAAATTATGTGCCCTACTTACGTTTCACACGGCAAATTGGTTAGTTAATCTTTTCTTTGGCTCGGTTATATTGGAGTTTGATCATTGTATAATATATATTACATATGTTTGGATCACAGATGAAGCAAAAATGTGAAAAATTTCAAACAAAATTTTTAAACCGGAATTCCGGTTCCGGTATGGTTTTTGCCCTTTGCCGGAACCGCAACCGGAACACGATTTTCGCCGGAACCGGAACCGGAATTCCGGTTACTCTCTGACCCTTGGGTATACTGCGTCAAATTGTGCTTACAACTCATGGAGCGTAAAATAAACACTTCCGCTCTGTCCCCATTCGCCTCCCTTTACTACGCATACGTTTGTTACATGTTGTTTTGTAGGAAACTTGAAATTAATGGTTTATCTGATTCCAAGAAAAATTAATAGATAAAAGTAATTTTCTGATCAGTGGTAAGAGACACTGTTTAGGCTAGTGTTGGACAAACAGTGTCCGTCAGCTAGATGACAATGATGATAACTTTCTAATCAGAATGCTATAAATAAGAGAACCTGTGATACTGCTCGCACAGTTTTAATAAATCCAGTTCATTGCCAAGAAAGCAGTTTCTGGCTGCGTTGTAGATAAGGTTACTTTACTTCAATTTCCCCTGATTTACAAAGTTTACAAGCGCACTAGCTGGCGCTTGAAGCAATTTATATTAGCTAAGCACGCTAAGTACTTCTACGTAAGCCATACTCTGTTACACAGTTGGACTGGTTTAATTCGAACGTAACCCGGAGGCTTCTGCATGTGCAAAATAGTTGCTACAAGCATCGACATGGTTTTGGTTTGTTAACAAACTCTCGCAGGTTATTATGAAAAATTCCTATTGAAATTATGTACCTACTTATGTTTCACACGGCAAATTGCTTAGTTAATCTTATCTTTTGCTCGGTTGTATTGGAGCTTGATCATTGTATAATATATATTACATATGTTTGCATCAGAGATGAAGCAAAAATGTGGAAAATTTCAAACAAAATTTTTTAACCGGAATTCAGGTTACGGTATGGTGTTAGTCCTTTGCCGGAACCGCAACCGGAACACGATTTTCGCCGGAACCGGAATTCCGGTTACTCCCTGGTAGTCGGGTATAAAAACGACGGCTTAAGTAGAACATTTATTAATATAAAGGGAAACGTTTTCCTAGCGGCTTACTCAATATCCAAGACTATGAGATATTTTCACAATATATGCATTTCAATGCTCAAAGAATAATGTTTAGTCGACATTAATCAATTAGAGAGGGCGCGGCAACAATATTTTCAAGTGGATTATTCCATAAATCAATGCGACGGTTAAATTGTTGTGGTGTACATTACAATCATAGTAATGAATAATTTTTTACGAATGCTTGCATCTTCATATAGCATACCTTGACATATTTTGATCGGCGTCGCCAGCGAATCCTTTTACTCTGAATTTGTTATCGTCGTCGCCAGCCTCAATCCTACGAGCCATAACACAATTCCAACTGCTGTGATACCCGATATACGCTTACTGAAGGTAAGCAGCGTTACAACAAAAATTCGTATAACAAATGGATACACATAATTATCTGACATGTGCAAGCGAATTAATGTAAATTAACCCAAGCAGATTCTGCTTAGTTAAATCGTAACCCAATTTGAAAATAGCAGAAAGCCCATATTTTTAACACCGGATGAAAAGCAGAACAGACGCGGAGCTGGTTCGCCGGCGACCCCATGTCATATATTTGACAACAATGATATAGACGCATGTTAGCACAATAATGCCGATAGCATGGAACACCTTTTTGAATATACAGATTATATTTAAGCATATACGGCTGTTCGACATCTACAGATGTACGTTCAAAACTAATAAAACTGAATACCATGTCGAACCTCGTAGCTTGCCCAGAAGCAATTATTGAGCGGAGCGAAGCGTTTTTATTTTCTGTCTGGAATTAAAAAGGTCGATGTCCATGCGTTCGTTAGTTCGGTCCGACAGATCTCAAGAACCACTGAACCGATTTAAAAAAATTTTTTTTTGTTTGAAAGCGTATCATGTCAGAGTGTGCACCTGATATTTGTGATTAAAAAATTTTGAGTGGTTAATTAGTAATTAGCTAATTAGTTAAGCTTATGCAGCTAAAATAGAGAATTTTGCAATATTTGTGTTATTTATTGAAATAGAATTATATGGTTTTTTGGGTCGAAGAATTCCAATATATTTTTACCATGATAAACCCCTATGCCCTATGCAATGTAGTTATTTGAAGGACATAAAATTGAGTACCTACATTCATAATGCCACAACTCGAGCTCCGCTCACAAATGTAGTTCCACTAACGACTAGTGATATATTATAGGATGAATAGCTGTGTTTTCATTTGAAGTAACCAAAAACGAGTATATTGTTGGATTTCCTGTATATTCGCATGCTTCAAGCAATTTAACACAACAGAAGCATCGATCAAAACTTTAAACCAAAATGAAACTCCCGCTGAGTCTCCTTTGCTCATTCTGGGTGGAAATACGCAAGTGGTGAAAATACACGCTTCGTACTAACATGGTTATATAACTCATTTAGGCCTAGCGGTAGTAGCTTGGAAACGAAAAGTGAAAAGTATCCTTCTGAAAAGTTGGACTGTGGTGAGATTCGAGCCCACGACCTCCCACGTTTGGATCCGCAAGGAGGCGCTTTACCGACTGAACCATCCTTGCCAGATTTCGCACAAGTTACTAAGCCGTCATACTCGACATTGCCCGTCTTCCATTAAGGCCTATCACTGCTTTATTTTATATAACGTATTTGGTATATATATACATTTATGTATATACCGAATTAACGATGCACAGCACTTAAGCTGATAGCAGTTAGGCCAAACATGTGGTGTGAGGCGCGTAGCATAATTCTGAGTACGGCGAGGCGGAAGTATAATACGGAGCTCTTCATGTTATATAGGATATTTTTCATTTAGGCCCAGCGGTAGGAGCTTGAAAACGGAAAGTTATGAAAGAGAAGTCTTCTGCAAAGTTGACACATGAACGGTATTGCTGTTGCTAATGGCACTCCGGGATTGATCACCGAATTGTTTCCAACGAATGGGATTTGATTGTATTGAGTGGCTACGGGCGTTGCACCGTAGCATCTATATGCCTCGTTTTGTGTTGCACCGGTTGCTATTCTTTGGTTTTGGTTCCATGTGCTCACCGTTTGAAACACGCTGCAATTCGTTGTTACGTACGGGATTTGCACTTGGTTGCACTTATTCACTCTTTGGTTTGCACCGAATCGTATTTGATTTACCCGATTTGGTCTTCGTTTGCATCGACAGTGTTCGGTTTGTACCAATTTATTCTTGGTTTGCACTGAATTGATCTTGGTTTACCTCAAATAGGTTTCGATTTGCCTCGAATTGTGTTTGATTTACATCAAATTGGCTTCGGTTTGCATCGATTCGATAATAATTTGCACCGAATCGTGTTTGGTTTAAATCGACTTGGTCTCGATTTGCGTTGAATTGGTTCCATATTGCATCGAATTGTGTATGATTTGCGCCAATTCGTTCTTTATTTGCACCGAATTAATCTTGGTTTGCACCGAATGGTGTTTGGTTTACATCGAATATGTTTTTGTTTACAACAAATTGATCTTGTTTTGCGTTCGGATCGTATTTCGTTTACAACGATTTCATTTTGATTTGCACCGAATTGAGTTTGGTTTGCGCCTTTTTCGAGTTTGGTTTCCGGCAATTGTTAATTCGGTTTTATTTGCCCGTACTTGCTGAAGAATCTCAGTACCTCTGGCATACCGAGTGCTTCTATAGTGGTTCCTCACAGTCATGCTAACCCCGATCTAATGTCAATTCTTTTGAAACAGGGATTTTGGGCCCTGGAGGTAGGGAAAAAGACGGGAAAATGGTATATACCCGAATTCCTCGGGAACCCTGGAAATAGCAACTACGGGAGTTGATTTTAGGAAGTGGTTCATGGTTTCGTTTGACTTTTTATGGCTTAGTGACGTTAAGCATCTTTAACTCAAAAGAAGTGCGTGTTTCACGATAGTATTTGGAACTGTGATTTTGTGTTGGATTTAACAAATTTCTGGTTAAAGAACTGTATTCTCTTGGCCTAGAAACTTCACAAATAGGTATCTTAACCTTAATTAGAATAAATGTATTAATAGTACTTTTTCTAATTAAAATCTTCGGATAAATAATTATTAGTACAGGTGATAACGTATTAAGTATTGTTAGTTAGTAATAGTACAAATATCAGCAAGTGTAGAGTGAGATTTCTCGGTGGAGTTTCGTTGTGGGGTAACTTCCTAAGAATAACCCGGGGCCAGTAAGGGGTGTCGATTTGGATACCCCATCTACCATCGAGCTATCCTTATTCTGACTCAACACCTGTTGGCCAGACATCCGGGGGCGTAGGAATTTGAGAGAATAACTGGATTGTATCGACCGCTACAAGTCAGTTATCATAATAGCATAATCAGTCATCTTGGGGCGGGTACACTAATATAACGACAGTACTACTGCAATTCTAAGGAACTAGGTCCACGTAATCAAATAATCGTGCAGTTGTCATCCATACGGGGGCGATTGCATCCACTCACAAGAGCTTTAATAAAGTATCAGCTAACCTAACTCATAATCGTTATCATCGAAGTTAATGCTGTAGGCCAGCCATCCGGGGCTATCGACTAAAAGTAAGAACCGGATTAGCGCAAATCTAAGGAATGAGGTTCAGATACTCGTGCAGTTGTCAGCCATCCGGGGCGATTGCATCAACGCTAAGAGTGAGTAGAGCTAGACACGTCGCATTGATCAGTCGATTCGCATTGCCTCTAAAAGAAACAGGCACACGCACGAGGATACGGACCACTTCGTTCACCACTGGCATTCTACTGGACACACCTCGAACGCTACAATCTTCGGTGGCGAAATCCCGTCCCGCTTTAACTTCGGATAGATGTCATAAAAATAATCATCCAACGCATAAAGACCCGACGGCAAAACCAAAGAACATCGAATCAAGATTAAGCGCAAAGGCACAGGAAACAACGACGAACTCAAATACAACGAGAGGACTTGAAGATAGAATTCGGGAATGCAATTTAAGTACACCTGAGCCAAAAAGAAAAGAACAAGAGAAAAAAACTTGCAATAAAAGTATACTGAGACATTTCAAGAAGAACCAAGCACTGACGAATTATTTGCAGTAGAAGAACCGGAGATAGAAATCCGGAATGGCGATACAAATATCGCAACAACAAAAAGAAAGACAATTAGAATTCATAAAGAAACATGCGACACTGATAAAGGAACTCCAACGAGTATACCAAAGTTTGGATCAAGACGAACCAGAGATTCCACCGGCGCAACCAAGAAAGAAGCCGCAAAGTACCGTTAAGGAGGAACGAACCTCAATTCAACAAAATCGATTCCGAACAACGGAGCAATACCAAAATAATCAACGACCAAAAATTATAATACAAGTCAAAGAATACTGCAGACCCTTTAGCTTGGGTCGAGCATACACGCCGTCGAGCAATGACAAAGAGTCGAAGCAAGAACAAACGACATTAACTACAGTCAGTGATCAAGGAACAATCTACGTAGAGCAGGGTGCAGTAGAGATCCAACAGCAACCGAGTACGGGCAATAAAAGCGAAGAAACAATTGCCGGAAACCAAACTCAAACCGGCGCAAACCAAACTCAATTCGGTGCAAATCAAAATGAAATCGTTGTAAACGAAATACGATCCGACGCAAAGCAAGATCAATTTGTTGTAAACAAAAACATATTCGATGTAAACCAAACACTATTCGGTGCAAACTAAGATCAATTCGGTGGAAATAAAGAACGAATTGGCGCAAACCAAACACAATTCGATGCAATCTGGAACCAATTCAACGCAAATCGAGACCAAGTCGATTTAAACCAAACACGATTCGGTGCAAATTATTATCGAATCGATGCAAACCGAAGCCAATTTGATGTAAATCAAACACAATTCGAGGCAAATCGAAACCTATTTGAGGTAAACCAAGATCAATTCAGTGCAAACCAAGAATAAATTGGTACAAACCGAACACTGTCGATGCAAACGAAGACCAAAGCGGTGTAAATCAAATACGATTCGGTGCAATCCAAAGAGTGAATAAGTGCAACCAAGTGCAAATCCCGTACGTAACAACGAATTGCAGCGTGTTTCAAACGGTGAGCACATGGAACCAAAACCAAAGAATAGCAACCGGTGCAACACAAAACGAGGCATATAGATGCTACGGTGCAACGCCCGTAGCCACTCAATACAATCAAATCCCATTCGTTGGAAACAATTCGGTGATCAATCCCGGAGTGCCATTAGCAACAGCAATACCGTTCATGTGTCAACTTTGCAGAAGACTTCTCTTCATAACTTTCCGTTTTCAAGCTCCTACCGCTGGGCCTAAATGAAAAATATCCTATATAACATGAAGAGCTCGTATTATACTTCCGCCTCGCCGTACTCAGAATTATGCTACGCGCCTCACCCCACATGTTTGGCCTAACTGCTAACAGCTTAAGTGCTGTGCATCGTTAATTCGGTTATTACATAAATGTATATATATACCAAATACGTTATATAAAATAAAGCAGTGATAGGCCTTAATGGAAGACGGGCAATGTCGAGTATGACGGCTTAGTAACTTGTGCGAAATCTGGCAAGGATGGTTCAGTCGGTAAAGCGCCTCCTTGCGGATCCAAACGTGGGAGGTCGTGGGCTCGAATCTCACCACAGTCCAACTTTTCAGAAGGATACTTTTCACTTTTCGTTTCCAAGCTACTACCGCTAGGCCTAAATGAGTTATATAACCATGTTAGTACGAAGCGTGTATTTTCACCACTTGCGTATTTCCACCCAGAATGAGCAAAGGAGACTCAGCGGGAGTTTCATTTTGGTTTAAAGTTTTGATCGATGCTTCTGTTGTGTTAAATTGCTTGAAGCATGCGAATATACAGGAAATCCAACAATATACTCGTTTTTGGTTACTTCAAATGAAAACACAGCTCATTTAACCTATAATATATCACTAGTCGTTAGATGGAACTACAGTTGTGAGCGGAGCTCGTGTTGTGGCATTATGAATGTAGGTATTCTCAATTTATGTCCTTCCAAATAACTACATTGCATAGGGCATAGGGGTTTATCAGTGGTAAAAATATATTGAAGAATTCTTCGACCCAAAAAACCATATAATTCTATTTCAATAAATAACACAAATATTGCAAAATTCTCTATTTTTAGCTGCATAAGCTTAACTAACTAGCTAATTACTAATTAACCACTCAAAATTTTTTTAATCACAAATATAAGGTGCACACTTTGACATGATACGCTTTCAAACAAAAAAAAATTTTTTTAAATAGTCAGTGGTTCTTTGAGATCTGTCGGACCGAACTTACCGAACGCAGGGACATCGACCTTTTTAATTCCAGACAGAAAATAAAAACGCTTCGCTCCGCTCAATAATTGCTTCTGGGCAAGCTACGAGGTTCCGACACGGTATTCAGTTTTATTAGTTTTGAACGTAAATCTGTAGATGTCGAACAGCCGTATATGCTTAAATATATATCTGTATATTCAAAAAAAATGTTCGATGCTATCGGCATTATTGTGCTAACATGCGTCTATATCATTGTTGTCAAATATATGACATGGGTCGCGGCGAACCAGCTCCGCGTCTGTTCTGCTTTTCATCCGGTGTTAAAAATATGGGCTTTCTGCTATTTTCAAATTGGGTTACGATTTAACTAAGCAGAATCTGCTTGGGTTAATTTACATTAATTCGCTTGCACATGTCAGATAATTATGTGTATCCATTTGTTATACGAATTTTTGTTGTAACGCTGCTTACCTTCAGTAAGCGTATATCGGGTATCACAGCAGTTGGAATTGTGTTATGGCTCGTAGGATTGAGGCTGGCGACGACGATAACAAATTCAGAGTAAAAGGATTCGCTGGCGACGCCGATCAAAATATGTCAAGGTATGCTATATGAAGAAATTCGTAAAAAATTATTCATTACTATGATTGTAATGTACACCACAACAATTTAACCGTCGCATTGATTTATGGAATAATCCACTTGAAAATATTGTTGCCGCGCCCTCTCTAATTGATTAATGTCGACTAAACATTATTCTTTGAGCATTGAAATGCATATCGTGAAAATATCTCATAGTCTTGGATATTGAGTAAGCCGCTAGGAAAACGTTTCCCTTTATATTAATAAATGTTCTACTTAAACCGTCGTTTTTATACCCGACTACCAGGGAGTAACCGGAATTCCGGTACCGGCGAAAATCGTGTTCCGGTTGCGGTTCCGGCAAAGGACTAACACCATACCGTAACCTGAATTCCGGTTAAAAAACTTTGTTTGAAATTTTCCACATTTTTGCTTCATCTCTGATGCAAACATATGTAATATATATTATACAATGATCAAGCTCCAATACAACCGAGCAAAAGATTAGATTAACTAAGCAATTTGCCGTGTGAAACATAAGTAGGTACATAATTTCAATAGGAATTTTTCATAATAACCTGCGAGAGTTTGTTAACAAACCAAAACCATGTCGATGCTTGTAACAACTATTTTGCACATGCAGAAGCCTCTGGGCTACGTTTGAATTAAACCAGTCCAACTGTGTAACAGAGTATGGCTTACGTAGAAGTACTTAGCGTGCTTAGCTAATATAAATTGCTTCAAGCGCCAGCTAGTGCGCTTGTAAACTTTGTAAATCAGGGGAAATTGAAGTAAAGTAACCTTATCTACAACCCAGCCAGAAACTGCTTTCTTGGCAATGAACTGGATTTATTAAAACTGTGCGAGCAGTATCACAGGTTCTCTTATTTATAGCATTCTGATTAGAAAGTTATCATCATTGTCATCTAGCTGACGCAGACTGTTTGTCCAACACTAGCCTAAACAGTGTCTCTTACCACTGATCAGAAAATTACTTTTATGTATTAATTTTTCTTGGAATCAGATAAACCATTAATTTCAAGTTTCCTACAAAACAACATGTAACAAACGTATGCGTAGTAAAGGGAGGCGAATGGGGACAGAGCGGAAGTGTTTATTTTACGCTCCATGAGTTGTAAGCACAATTTGACGCAGTATACCCAAGGGTCATAGAGTAACCGGAATTCCGGTTCCGGTTCCGGCAAAAATCGTGTTCCGGTTGCGGTTCCGGCAAAGGCAAAAACGATACCGGAACCGGAATTCCGGTTTAAAAATTTTGTTTGAAATTAATCGTTTATATTGATTCCAAGAAAAATTAATAGATAAAAGTAATTTTCTGATCAGTGGTAAGAGACACTGTTTAGGCTAGTGTTGGACAAACAGTGTCCGTCAGCTAGATGACAATGATGATAACTTTCTAATCAGAATGCTATAAATAAGAGAACCTGTGATCTTCGCACAGTTTTAATAAATCCAGTTCATCCCAAGAAAAGCAGTTTCTCACTGCGTTGTACCAATAAGAGTTACTTTTCAATTTCCCCTGATTTACAAAGTTTACAAGCGCACTAGCTGGCGCTTGAAGCAATTTATATTAGCTAAGCACGCTTAGTACTTCTACGTAAGCCATACTCTGTTACACAGTTGGACTGGTTTAATTCGAACGTAACCCGAAAAGCTTGTGCATGTGCAAAATAGTTGCTACAAGCATCGACGTGGTTTCCCGTTTCTTAACAAACTCTCGCAGGTTATTATGGGAAAAAATTCCCTATTGAAATTATGTACCTACTTATGTTTAGCACGGCAAATTGCTTAGTTAATCTTATCTTTTTTGCTCGGTTGTATTGGAGCTTGATCATTGGGTGATGTATCCTACATTTTTACGCATCAGAGATGAAGCAGAAAATGTGGAAAATTTCAAACAAAATTTTTTAACCGGAATTCAGGTTACGGTATGGTGTTAGTCCTTTGCCGGAACCGCAACCGGAACACGATTTTCGCCGGAACCGGAATTCCGGTTACTCCCTGGTAGTCGGGTATAAAAACGACGGCTTAAGTAGAACATTTATTTAATATAAAGGGAAACGTTTTCCTAGCGGCTTACTCAATATCCAAGACTATGAGATATTTTCACAATATATGCATTTCGATGCTCAAAGAATAATGTTTAGTCGACATTAATCAATTCAAGAGCACGGCAACAATCTTTCAAGTGGATTATTCCATAAATCAATGCGACGGTTAAATTGTGGTGTACATTACAATAATAGTAATGAATAATTTTCCGAATATTGCATCTTTTCATAGCATACCTTGACATATTTTGATCGGCGTGGCCAGGCGAAATCCTTTTACTCTGAATTTGTTATCGTAGTTCGCCAGCCTAAATCCTACGAGCCATAACACAATTCCAACTGCTGTAATTGTTACCGAATCGCTTACTGAAGGTAAGCAGCGTTACGAGACGGAATTCGGTATAGCAAATGGATACGCGTAATTGCTGTGACATGTGCAAGCGAGAGTAATGTAGATTAACCAGAGCAGATTCTAGTTAAATAGTAACCCAATTGAAAATAGCAGAAAGCCCATATTTTTAACACCGGATGAAAAGCAGAACAGACGCGGAGCTAAGCTAGCCAGCAACCCCATGTCATATATTTGACAACAATGATATAGACGCATGTTAGCACAACAAATGCCGATAGCATGGAACACCTTTTTTGAATATACAGATTATATTTAAGCATATACGGCTGTCACATCTACAGGATGTACGTCAAAACTAATAAAACTGAATACCATGTCGAACCTCGTAGCTTGCCCAGAAGCAATTACTGAGCGGAGCGAAGCGATTTATTTTTTCTCTGGAATTAGAAGGTAGATGTACCATGCGTTCGTTAGTTCAGTCCGACAAATCTAAAGAACCACTGAACCGATTTAAAAAAATTTTTTTTGTTTGAAAGCGTATCATGTCAGAGTGTGCGCCTGATACTTCGTGATTAAAAAATTTTGAGTGGTTAATTAGTAATTAGCTAATTAGTTAAGCTTATGCAGCTAAAATAGAGAATTTTGCAATATTTGTGTTATTTATTGAAATAGAATTATATGGTTTTTTTGGGTCGAAGAATCCCAATATATTTTTACCATGATAAACCCCTATGCCCTATGCAATGTAGTTATTTGAAGGACATAAAATTGAGTACCTACATTCATAATGCCACAACTCGAGCTCCGCTCACAAATGTAGTTCCACTAACGACTAGTGATATATTATAGGATGAATAGCTGTGTTTTCATTTGAAGTAGCCAAAAACGAGTATATTGTTGGATTTCCTGTATATTCGCATGCTTCAAGCAATTTAACACAACAGAAGCATCGATCAAAACTTTAAACCAAAATGAAACTCCCGCTGAGTCTCCCTTTGCTCATTCTGGGTGGAAATACGCAAGTGGTGAAAAGTAGCGCTTCGTACTAACATGGTTGTATAATAACTCATTTAGGCCTAGCGGTAGTAGCTTGGAAACGAAAAGTGAAAAGTATCCTTCTGAAAAGTTGGACTGTGGTGAGATTCGAGCCCACGACCTCCTCACGTTGGATCCGCAAGGAGGCGCTTTACCGACTGAACCATCCTTGCCAGATTTCGCACAAGTTACTAAGCCGTCATACTCGACATTGCCCGTCTTCCATTAAGGCCTATCACTGCTTTATTTTATATAACGTATTTGGTATATATATACATTTATGTAATAACCGAATTAACGATGCACAGCACTTAAGCTGTTAGCAGTTAGGCCAAACATGTGGGGTGAGGCGCGTAGCATAATTCTGAGTACGGCGAGGCGGAAGTATAATACGAGCTCTTCATGTTATATAGGATATTTTTCATTTAGGCCCAGCGGTAGGAGCTTGAAAACGGAAAGTTATGAAGAGAAGTCTTCTGCAAAGTTGACACATGAACGGTATTGCTGTTGCTAATGGCACTCCGGGATTGATCACCGAATTGTTTCCAACGAATGGGATTTGATTGTATTGAGTGGCTACGGGCGTTGCACCGTAGCATCTATATGCCTCGTTTTGTGTTGCACCGGTTGCTATTCTTTGGTTTTGGTTCCATGTGCTCACCGTTTGAAACACGCTGCAATTCGTTGTTACGTACGGGATTTGCACTTGGTTGCACTTATTCACTCTTTGGATTGCACCGAATCGTATTTGATTTACACCGCTTTGGTCTTCGTTTGCATCGACAGTGTTCGGTTTGTACCAATTTATTCTTGGTTTGCACTGAATTGATCTTGGTTTACCTCAAATAGGTTTCGATTTGCCTCGAATTGTGTTTGATTTACATCAAATTGGCTTCGGTTTGCATCGATTCGATAATAATTTGCACCGAATCGTGTTTGGTTTAAATCGACTTGGTCTCGATTTGCGTTGAATTGGTTCCAGATTGCATCGAATTGTGTTTGGTTTGCGCCAATTCGTTCTTTATTTCCACCGAATTGATCTTAGTTTGCACCGAATAGTGTTTGGTTTACATCGAATATGTTTTTGTTTACAACAAATTGATCTTGCTTTGCGTCGGATCGTATTTCGTTTACAACGATTTCATTTTGATTTGCACCGAATTGAGTTTGGTTTGCGCCGGTTTGAGTTTGGTTTCCGGCAATTGTTTCTTCGCTTTTATTGCCCGTACTCGGTTGCTGTTGGATCTCTACTGCACCCTGCTCTACGTAGATTGTTCCTTGATCACTGACTGTAGTTAATGTCGTTTGTTCTTGCTTCGACTCTTTTTCATTTCTAGACGGCGTGTATGCACAACCCAAACAAAATGGTATTCAGTATTATTTTACTTTTATTATAATTTTTGGTCGTTGATTATTTTGGTATTGCTCCGTTGTTCGGAATCGATTTTGTTGAATTGAGGTTCGTTCCTCCTTAACGGTACTTTGCGGCTTCTTTCTTGGTTGCGCCGGTGGAATCTCTGGTTCGTCTTGATCCAAACTTTGGTATACTCGTTGGAGTTCCTTTATCAGTGTCGCATGTTTCTTTATGAATTCTAATTGTCTTTCTTTTTGTTGTTGCGATATTTGTATCGCTATTCCGGATTTCTATCTCCGGTTCTTCTACTGCAAATAATTCGTCAGTGCTTGGTTCTTCTTGAAATGTCTCAGTATACTTTTATTGCAAGTTTTTTTCTCTTGTTCTTTTCTTTTTGGCTCAGGTGTACTTAAATTGCATTCCCGAATTCTATCTTCAAGTCCTCTCGTTGTATTTGAGTTCGTCGTTGTTTCCTGTGCCTTTGCGCTTAATCTTGATTCGATGTTCTTTGGTTTTGCCGTCGGGTCTTTATGCGTTGGATGATTATTTTTATGACATCTATCCGAAGTTAAAGCGGGACGGGATTCGCCACCGAAGATTGTAGCGTTCGAGGTGTGTCCAGTAGAATGCCAGTGGTGAACGAAGTGGTCCGTATCCTCGTGCGTGTGCCTGTTTCTTTTAGAGGCAATGCGAATCGACTGATCAATGCGACGTGTCTAGCTCTACTCACTCTTAGCGTTGATGCAATCGCCCCGGATGGCTGACAACTGCACGAGTATCTGAACCTCATTCCTTAGATTTGCGCTAATCCGGTTCTTACTTTTAGTCGATAGCCCCGGATGGCTGGCCTACAGCATTAACTTCGATGATAACGATTATGAGTTAGGTTAGCTGATACTTTATTAAAGCTCTTGTGAGTGGATGCAATCGCCCCCGGATGGATGACAACTGCACGATTATTTGATTACGTGGACCTAGTTCCTTAGAATTGCAGTAGTACTGTCGTTATATTAGTGTACCCGCCCCAAGATGACTGATTATGCTATTATGATAACTGACTTGTAGCGGTCGACTACAATCCAGTTATTCTCTCAAATTCCTACGCCCCCGGATGTCTGGCCAACAGGTGTTGAGTCAGAATAAGGATAGCTCGATGGTAGATGGGGTATCCAAATCGACACCCCTTACTGGCCCCGGGTTATTCTTAGGAAGTTACCCCACAACGAAACTCCACCGAGAAATCTCACTCTACACTTGCTGATATTTGTACTATTACTAACTAACAATACTTAATACGTTATCACCTGTACTAATAATTATTTATCCGAAGATTTTAATTAGAAAAAGTACTATTAATACATTTATTCTAATTAAGGTTAAGATACCTATTTGTGAAGTTTCTAGGCCAAGAGAATACAGTTCTTTAACCAGAAATTTGTTAAATCCAACACAAAATCACAGTTCCAAATACTATCGTGAAGCACGCACTTCTTTTGAGTTAAAGATGCTTAACGTCACTAAGCCATAAAAAGTCAAACGAAACCATGAACCAACTTCCTAAAATCAACTCCCGTAGTTGCTATTTCCAGGGTTCCCGAGGAATTCGGGGTATATACCATTTTCCCGTCTTTTTCCCTACCTCCAGGGCCCAAAATCCCTGTTTCAAATTGACATTAGATCGGGGTTAGCGACTGTGAGGAACCACTATAGAAGCACTCGGTATGCCAGAGGTACTGAATTCTTACAAGTCCCAAATTAAACCGAATTTAAATCGAATAAACCGCGATAAAGAATAAAACTCAATAATTCGCGATCAAGGAAGCGTAATATAGTACTAAAAATTCCATAGCCTGTAGCTTAACGGTCACAAACGTAAATGTAAGAAAAGCTCAGCTGAAGTCGGTTTACACATCTGTAACTCGTAAATTACACAGTAAATGTATCTTAAAATTTTTGTTCCAAAATTTCATACCTTTAACAGAATATTTTGTTTCAACAATTCTAACTTTCAGAATCGTAAATTTCCGAAAATTCCGCGCGAGTTAAATATTTAGATAGGTGTTTATAATGTTAAAATTATTTAATTAATATCAACATCTTGATGTTCAAGATGCAAGAGATGGAGTGATCAAACGGGTTCAACAGATAAATGGGACCTAAAGCAAAAATTATACCGAGTTAGGCCGTTAATTTCTCCCAAAAATGCTAGTTAAATCTAGTTTCAGAATTCCCAACTTTTCCCTGTTGCAAAATTACCAAATTCCCTGTTTTCCTTGTAAAAATAGCAGTGTTCACTGTTTCCCGTGTTTCGCGGCAACCCTGTATTTCTCATCAGTTGAGACCCATATGCTGACTTAGTAATACAAACTGCAACCCCTACTATGGTAGCCATCTAACTATAATCCGGAGCTAAACTAAAAGTAATACAAAACACAGCATAATTCTTTACGCTAGAAATAGACGGACCAAACTCGAAGAAGACTGCAGACTAACAAAAACTCAGCTAACTACATGTTAGCTAATAAAAATAACAAACGAAAATTATACAAATTAAGAAGAAAAGAAAACAACAGTTTGGTAAATTGTAGGATTTGGAAGGTTGATAGTACAGAGGTGGTACAATAAATAAAATGGTGAAAAACTTAAATTTTTGAATTTGGGAAGGTTTTTGGGTTATCAGAACATACCGAAACGTAGTGAAGATTGTGTGTTGCAGGGGTGAAATCTTTTAAATTCCGTGTGTGTGTTCGGCCATAACTCGAGAACGACTTACCGATTTTCATGATCTTGGGCTCATTCGAACCGGCATAATCGATTTACCATGTATATATATCCACGAACGTTTTCTGATTTGAGATCTGGTTTCGGGGTCAGGGGTTAAAATGTGGGTTTTTTGCCCCATTTTACTACCTTTATTAAAGCAAGGTTATTTTTAACTTAACTTTGAATTTTTTCTCTGGTTGGTTTTATGTCATAGTAAAACGATAAATACCGATGCCGCTTTTCCTTTTTCGATTGCGGCTCCGGCACTAGGTTATGGGATTTGAGGTATATATAGTGCCCCGATGGTTCCTTGATCTAAAATTCGAAAATTTGTTCAGACGTCCTGGGCGATTGAAAAGTATTACTTGGGGGTTTTCGGGCATGAGAATCTCATTGCCGGTGTTGGTTTTGTTCTGTGACCCATGGTTCCATGGGCACGGTGGTATGACGCCCCAAGGTTCGGGTCAGATGTCAAAATTAGGGTTTTTTATTAACATTCACGGAAGCAACTTTATTCTTATCTTAACTTTCGAATTATTTCTGTGCTTTGTTTTATTTCATAGTAAAATGATAAATGCCGTTGCCTCATTTTTGTTTTTCGCTTAAGGCTCCGGTTCGTGGGATTTGAGGTATGGCACCCTCGTGGTTCCTCGATTCAAAATTTGAAAACTTGTTCTGACGTCCTGCGCGGTTGAATAATTTGCATGGCACACTCATTGCTGGTGATGATTTTACTCTACGATCCATGGTTCTATGGGTATGGAGTAAGGCGCCGCCATGGTTCATCGAATTTACCTAAATATATATATCTATATAAATTTACCTTAAATTCCTAATTTTACTGTTAGGTCCTGTGAGGCTGATAGCTAGCACTTAGGGGTTTTGGGGCATGGGAAACTTATTACCGGTTTAGTTTTGTTGTCACCTGTGCGGTATTGTGTGATATCTACATACAACATATCGACTTATGCTATCGAGAGCCGATTGGCCATGCACGCAAAAGGCAGAGGTGTACAATGCTTCACTACGTTCTACAATCTCGATAGATTTACTTGTTTTGGGGTATTTGGGACCGTTTCGGCCCGGGAATCCCTTGCACAGCCTGGTGTTATTTTGTTGGGTTTGGATTGGGGGGTAGGGGTGGACTATGCTTTTCTTATGACGGCTATCGGATTATTAAGTTGGGACGGGATTCGTCACCGAAGATGTGTGGTCCGTACGCGTGGCCAGTAGTATGCCCGCATGGATTATTAATTGTTCCTTGGCGCGCGTTATTAGGTCAGCGTACCTCCATTTCTTATGGCGCTGCGGCGTTACTATTCGAGTTGCTCTGTACTTGATTCCGATATAGAGTCAAACCAGCCGAAGGTAGAAGTTTTATTCAAAGTTATCAAATCGTACAACAATTGACAATACGGTTTGGTTCCACGCAACGCCACTAGTTAAGCGCCTTGTTTTATGACTTTCGAATGTTTGACCACCTCCAGTATACTTAGTTTCGCCACTCTAATGTTCGAATTCCAGCTATTCTTGACACTCCGTGATCAGAAAACTTGTTGCACCTTAACAGCGTTAGAGTTCCATGAGTAAGCCTTGTACCAAATATTTTTTCTCAGACTCACGTTTGAGCGCACTATTATTCTGAGTAGGTTATTTAGTACTTGCGACCAGGGTATGTATTGGCTAAATCCTCTTGTGAGGTTTGTACTAGATCGCCGGACTGTTCGATCCGTACGTTTATTTGAATACGTTAACCTTTGCCCTAGATTTACACTAGTACTGCCTTATAAATTCCTCTTTTGAGGTTGGCATGAGATCGCCGGACGGTTCGATCCGTACGTTTATCTGAGTACCCTAACCTCTTCCTTAGAATTACACTATTTAATTTCCTTAGAGCTACCAGCGCCGGACGGTTCATTGCTAGATCTTGAGCAATTGATATCTATTACTTTCCATTTTGGGTTGGTTCGTAGCCGCCGGACGGTTCGACTCGTACGTTTAATTAATTACCTTATCATTTTCTTTAGAATTAGGCCAATTAGTTTCCTTATATTAACGTTCCTACTGCCGCACGGTTCTACTACGCGCGTGTTATTTCCAGCTCATTCCATTCGCGAGCGAGTGGAAAGAGAATTTTCAATTTTGGCTCTGGAGGAGGGGTTGAGAAGGTCCTGTCTGTGTGTGTCTGTCGCACTTGGATCTCGATAACGGTTGGGCGGATTTTGATGCAAATAGCTTATTCGAAACGCAATGGTCGATTTAGTGTAGTGACGGAGCCCGATTTTTGAATTTTTTTCCCGTGTGAAAAGTTATGGGGCAAAATGGCGTCATTTTGGTCCATTTTTCGGGCACACCCTCCAGTTTTTGCGACTTTCTCAATAAGTAAACGACGTATCCGCAAGCTGATAGGCCTATACGATGTAGCTTTACCAGGGCTTTCCAATGATATACAAGTTTTCAACTACTTCCCAATCTGGAGTCTATAAGCTTATAGTTGGCGCCAAATTTCATATTTGGTGAAAAGTCGTGGGGAAATGCACCTAAATGTGTGTTTTTGTTGCTTTTAGTGTCTTATATGGGGTTTTCTGGGCCAACAAGCTCATTGTGAGTGTCAAAAATATTGTGTGACAAATATTTTTCACATTTCTGCTTCATATATACTTAAAAAATAAAAATTAGATTTTTCTCAAGTGTCGGTTTGAATTCTTTAACGTTCTTTTCACGGTCAATTTAGGATTTTATTGAATTATTAAATTGTTAGTTCATTGTTTTTGTACTCGTTGTATGATGTTTTGTCTACTGCATACGTTGGCTATCAAAAGAGGCGGGCGTAAATATGACTCATCACTCACGGTTTACATAATGCTGCAACTGCGTACTGTGTGTAGGCTTTGTTTGTGTGTGCTTTCTACAACAGACTTCGGGAGATTGTTCTCACCACTCGAATTCTGGCTCGCAAGCGAGCTTCACTAGTGGTTAGTTTACGCTCGTGCTAACTCAGGTTTTATTTGGGAATAATAATATGAATAAGGTAAATTAATAGAACGATAAGTATCTATGTGTGAAGAATACTCGCAACTCAACGTTAATTGTTTTTAGATTCAATACCGAAGTATGCGAAGGTCTTTCGCTGGTCCACTAATTCCAGGTGCTCTTCCAATTATTCACTCATAGCTTCGTATCATCCACTACATCAAGAACAAAACCAGATAAAAGCGTTAAATTCGATAAGCATATAATTCGTAATCAAAGCATATAATTCAAAAGAGCAGCAATAAGTAGCTAGGTACCCGTAGGTAAATAACGGGGAGTAACCGGAATTCCGGTCCCGGCGAAAATCGTGTTCCGGTTGCGGTTCCGGCAAAGAGTAAAAACCATACCGGAACAGGGATTCCGGTTTTAAAATTTTGTTTGAAATTTTCCACGTGTTTTGCTTCATCCTGTAATCCAAGCATATGTAATATATATTATACAATGATCAAGCTCCAATACAACCAAGCAAAAGAAAAGATTAACTAACCAATTTGCCGTGTGAAACGTAAGTAGGGCACATAATTTGAGCAGGAATTTTTCATAATAACCTGCAGGAATTTGTTAAACCAAAGCCATGTCGATACTTGTAGCAGCTATTTTACACATCCAGAAGTCTGTGGGATACGTTTGAATTAAACCGGTCCAACTCGGTAACAGAGTATGGCTTACGCAGAAGTACTGATGGTATGCTTGGCTAACATAAATTGCGTCAAGCACCCGCCAGTGCGCTTGTAAACTTGGTAAATCAGTCTAAATTGAAGTAAACTAACGTTATCTGCAAAGCAGCTAGAAACTGCTTTCTTGGCAATGAACTGTATTTATTGAAACTGTGCGAGCAGCATCACAGTGTGTCTCATTTATAGCATTCTGATTAGAAAGTTATCATCATTATGATCTATCTGACGGGCACTGTTTGTCCAACGCTAGCCTAAACAGTGTCTCTGACCACTGATCAGAAAACTACCTTCTATCTATTATTTTCTCTTAGAATCATATAAACCAATAATTTTAAGTTTCCTACAGAACATGCAACAAACGTATGTGTAGTAATGGGAGACGACTGGAGACAGAGCGAAAGTGTGTATTTTACGCTCCAAGCTTTGTAAGCACATTCGATTTAACGCAGTATACGCAATGGTGTATATATAGTGGAAGACATTTTTTGCTCTGAATGTCCAAAAACCGACATATTTGATCGATATATAAACATTATTAGCTTCCTCAGTCTCTTTAAAGTTTCAGAAAGGCAATAATACCATCGCAATACATTAAGTTTAATGTAAAAGTTATTTTTAATGCATTTTATACCCACTATACCTTAACTTCTTCCAACATCTGTTTTACTATATATAAATTTCGAAGACCAGGTTCCGGTTCCGGTTTAAATGGACGTTTCCGGTTGCTGGTTGCGGTTATTCCCTGGTAAAAAGTAACCACTTTCCACAAAATTTAAAAGAAAAACAAACACTTGTGAAGAAATTCGAAAAGTCAGGAATCTGTCGTTAGGTAAACCTCGTAAGTAATTAGTAGAAATCACTGCTAGTGTAGGCGGCTGAAGTAATAATTTTAGTCACCTAATCCTGTTCAAGCCAACTCCAGACTGATTAGAAAACACAAAACAAAAGCTAACACTAGTAAAGTAATAAATACAATTAATGTTAATAATACAAATTATCATCAATTGAAAACAAGGAAACAGAAAAACCAAGGACGAAAAAGGGAGGGAGGGGTATAATAGAGAATTTGATGATCCATCCCGGACTTTGGGGAATTTTTGGGAATTTGTGACGGGTTTGGACCGGGAACCCCCCTGGTAGCCTGGTCAACCCCTAAAATCCCGGTTTGTTGGTTGAGCATCTTACACTTATGCTTCCCTTAACGAAATATGGCAGTGTCCTCAAGACACTAGCGGGGGACGTTTTGAGTGGTGAACGCCTAAACACCATGGGCCGAGGCCCTTAGCTTTGCCTCTAGAGCTCACTGCCGTATTTGTTTATACCCCTGTTTTTGTGTTCCAACCCTTTTTCTTCTTCCTTCAAACCGTTTACTCCCTCTTTTCACATTGCGTCTTGTACTGACGCCTTTTTCTTCTTTCAATTTATTTTCATTCATTTACCGGCCCCCAATACCTTCCCGATTTATATTTCTTCAGTCATTTCCAACCATGATTTTATTTCTTCTCTTCTTTATTCATTTGCCAAGGGGGGTGTCTTCGGATTTTGGACCCCCCAATTAAAAATTTTTCCTGAAAATAATGATAATTAGACAAATATATACATACAGGTTATAACAACAAAATATCCTTATATTTTACAAGTTTATTACCTTCGGTTTTATTTTATTATTCCTTCTTCTTTCTGGTATGTCTGAATAACTGTTTCGGTCTTGATTCCATCGTTTTGGTCTTTTTGGCTCGTTTTGAACTTTGATCATACGTCGTTTCGATCGTTTTGGTCTTTGTGGCTCGTTTTGATCTTCGATCATGCGTTGTTTCGATCGTTTTGGTCTTTGTGGCTCGTTTTGAAATTTGATATACCGATTTCGAATATTACCTACCGGTTCCTTCGTCAATATTTGTTGCTCGCTACTTCCTTCCGTTTGCCAATTGATCGCTTCCGTTTTTGAATGAATCGTTACCGGTTTACCGCTTCGGTATCGATAATTGTTGGTTTGTTTCGGCATACTGACCGGTTGAGTCAGTTTTTGCCTCCGTTTGTTTGACTTTGAATTTTGAATTATTTTTTGGTTTGATTGACGGTCTCGATATTTTCACCATACGGTCAGGAGGTGCGTCCGGACGGCTCGCTGCCTCCTTTCCTGTTCTTTTTTATTCTTACAATTGTTCCATTGTTGGCTATTCTTTCCATCGATTTTGGGTATCCAATGAATTTCGTTTCACTTTGTTGATCGCCACAACGATTTATTCTATATTGTTCGCCATAAATCGTCGAATATAGTATCTTGACAGGACTGTCGGATCCCTACACGGTTCATGTTTTCTCGATTGATCCACTTTGTTCACTCCTACGTACGTTTCTTTCTTTTCGTCAGCGGATATATCTTCGATCTTCTCGAATTCTTTTTGAGTATTCTGTTTTCTTTCCACCCACTCGATTTTCATAGTGGATTGTTCACCATATCGTTTGATTGGTTCGGTCGGCTTGGCAATAATCGATATCGATTTTGATTCTGTTGTTGGCTTGCCGTTCGGTCTTCTCTTGTACGTTGTCCCGTGTTTCTTGAAGTGCATTGCTCTGTTCTATGGCCCACTCTTCCGCAGTTGTCACACCTTGGTGGCGTTTGATTCATCACCGTTTATTGGTTGTGTTGCTGTTGGTTTGCCATCGGCGCTGGAATTCTTTGTTGTTGTTGCCAATTCATTTGTGGTTGTACTGTTTGTTGCGGTACTTGCATTTGTTGCATCGTTTCCAGTATCGGTTGTTGCATCCCCATTTGTCCATAGTATAGTTGTATTACATGGTCATAATTCACGCCGGTTTGTATTGGCATCATCGGTATCGGTGTCGCCCATGATTGTAAGGTTTGTTGTTGCGATTGACGTACTTGCATCGGTTGATTGCTCCACCGCTGCGGTCTTTGTATTCTCGGTGGCCATATCCATTGACCAATACTTGGTCTCGTTTGATTGACGTTCGGTTGACTCGGTCGGTTAGATTGAATTTCTTTATATCTTGGTCGTTGCTCGATTCTACTTTCCAATCCTTGAGTCATTTGTTGGTCGAGGTTCTCTACTGGTTCGGCTTTCTCTGTCAACGTTGCGAAGGTTTCTACCTTTGTCACGCATAGTCGTTTTCGGGTTTCGTTCTTTAACCCTTTGATCAGCGCGGACTTGAGGACTTATTCCACGATTGATTCAGGTATACCATTCGAGGTGAGGTGTCGTGCTGCGTACACCCGTAAGCCGTCTACGAAGTCTTTGACCATTCCGATTTGTCGTAGGCTTTGCAACTTGTTCATATGGTTCGCCAGCGTCTTCATTATGTCGAATCTTTCCTCGAGCTCTTTGACCAATTCATTGTAATTACTAAGTTCTTTGGCCTTTTCGAGCGTCAGGACTTCCATGTATTCTTCTGCCTTTCCGCGCAACTTCGCCTTCAGGACCAGCAACTTCTCTTGTTATTCGTCAATTCCGTCTTGGGCCAGCGCCTTTTCGAATTCTTTCTGGAATTTGTCGGAACTTGACTCGCCCTTTTATGGTTGTAAATTTCGGACTTAATTCTCCATCTTGACCATGATTGCTTGACCGATTGTTTGCTGCGTTGTGTTCGGCACTTGCGACGTTTCTTTGGCCACCACGTTGGTCAAAACTTGGATAAATTGCTGGTTCATTGTCATCAGGTCATTGATTTGACTCGATGTTGTCGTTGTTTGTTGCGGTTGACGATATTGACATACGTATGGTGTTGCTGTTGCCAATGGTACTCCGGGTTTGATCATCGAATTGCTTCCTCGCGATTGGGATTTGATTGTATTGTGGTACCATAGGTGTTGCACCGTAATATCCATACGCGTCGTTTTGTATTGTACCGGTTGTTGATGGTTGCACTTGGTTCCATGTGCTCATCGTTTGAAACGCACCGCAGTTCGTCCTTATATACGGTGTTTGGATTCGGTTGTATCCATATGTGCTTTGGGTTGCACCGAAATTTGTTATCGTGCTCGGAACTTGTAGTTGGTTCCATGCATTCACCGTCTGGCTTGCGCCGGTTCGTTCTTTATTTCCACCGGTTTGCTCTTGGATTGCACCGAATTGCTCTTGGTTTGTACCCAATTGTTCGTGGTTCGTGTCAATTTGGTCTCGGTTTGTGTTGTATCGCATTTGATTCGTACCAATTCGGTATTGGTTTGCACTGAATTCGTTGCAGTTTGCACCGAATTGCTCCGGGTTTACGTTGGGTTGCATTGGGATTGCACCGAATTGATCATAATCTATGTCGGTTTGATCACCGTTGGCGTTAGATCGGTTTTGACTTGCACAGGTTTGTTCTTTATTCGCACCGGTTTGATCGTAATTTATCTCGGGTTGATCTCGGTTCACGTTAAGTCGCGTTTGGGTTGCACCGAATTGGTCTTTCTTTGCACCGAATTGATCGTTATTCGCACCGAATTGAACATGGTTCGTGGCGCTTTGATATCGGTTTCCACTGAGTCGTGTTTGAGTTGTTCTAGGTTGGTCGTTGATTGCACCGAATGAGTCGTAATTAACGTCAAATTGGTTTTGGTTTGCCTTGGGTCGTATTGATTTTGCACAGGTTCGTTCTATGATTTCACCGAATTGATCGTAGTTTACGTTGGGTTCGTCGCGATTTACATTGGGTCGCTTTTGACTTGCACCGTTTACATTGAATTGCGTTCGATATTCGCCGATTGTTGCTCTATTCTTATCGTTTTTGCTCGGTTGTTGCTCGTAGATCTCGACTGTGCTTCTTATTGGACCGATTGTTTCTTGGTCGTGGTCCATAATTGTTATCGGTTGTTCTTGCTCCGATATAAATAATTGTTATTTTGGCTTATGTCTTATTTAGGGCTAAGGGGGTTGATTTTTGGGTTTTCGGAAAATACTCACCACTTATATTTTATCTTTAGACTGTCCCACTTTTACACAACATCGTGGTCAGCATGTTATTTTGTGTTGGTTTTGTTGGGGTAGGGGTTGGATGGAAATTTTTCTTTACATCGGCTATCGGAATTAAAAAGGGGAAGGGATTCGTCACCGAAAGATTATGTGGTTCGAGGTGTGGCTAGTAAAATGCCAGTGGAACGCTTGGTATGGCGCGCGTCTTTCGTCTGTGAGCGGCACTAGTGCCTTATATTTTTGCGTTGCAGCGTGATCTTGCCCGGCTCTACGTGCTCGAGTTGATATTGTGGCAACAAACACGGATATAGAAGGTTTATTGCAACGCACAACAGAATATTAGAATACTGTTATTAAGCCCGTAGATCACTTGCGGCGCTACTTGGATAACCGTAGTAGAATAACGTACTCTTCTCAGTACCCGTTCAAAAAGCCTCGGCACTATTCTATGGTACAGTATTTTTGCTCGCACAAGCTTCGCACTAGTTTTTCAATAACGACTGATCGAGCTCTCGTAACCAAAACTTCGGTACTTTCTTTAGTACCACATTGTTTTCAGCTCACACTCGTACTCCACCGGACTCAATTGCACAGCCTGACTTCTATTATAGCACAGTCTGACACTTGATTTGCAGTTTGACGTTCACTTCCGCTGTACACCTCGGCTACTGGTTTCCATGCTCTCGACGATTCCCATCTAGTACTATAGTTCTGAGGTTAAGTTAAAGCTACCTGCTACTTGACCCACTCCTTGTACTTAAGTTATCAACACCATTGTTTAAGGGTTATACTTGAGCGATAGTGATTAGGGTTTATTTTATCCGTTAGTTTCTACCGTTATGGTTTTAACACAACACACTCCCGGACGGAGAGTGCACCATGCGATTATGTAATTATCTCAACCTAAGCCTTAGAGTTACGCTAATAGTGCCAGTTATATTAAACAGGCCGACCCCGGAAGGATGCCAGACCACGTTATTAAAACTGTACAGTAGCGGTCGACTACTATGCAGTTGAAGTTTGCTCAGCGTATGCGCCCGGACGGATGACGATACTGGTATTTAGGTAAGATTCTCAAGTTTTTGGTCGTCCGAACCAGTCCCCTTACTACCCCGGTCTGCCCACGCATAATGCCCATGCGTCGACGACCCCGGACGGATGCCAGACGACGTAGTTACACTCACAGGCGCAACCACCGAAGGGCCCAGGGGGGCCCGGGCCCCCCAATATTTTGCCGGCCCTGAAAATGCAAGTTGATATAGGCGAGTTTGTGGCTGTCGGCACCGCTCTTCCCGCACCATCCCTTCATGTTTTTGTGACGTCTCGCTGGCCGGCAGACAGTTTGAGGGACCCGGTTTCCGTTTCCGAGGACCAGGGTCTATAAACTTTAACCGATATCGACCGACCGATTGCGTGGGCAAACTTATGACGGAGCTGCCAATATGGCTGGATTTTACTCCGGAGCACAGGCCAGGATTAAGAATGTGCAACCTCTCGCTCTTTACGTACATTGTGGGGCTCACTGTACCAATCTGGCCGCCCAACATAGCGTTGGGCAAAGTGCATTTGCGATAATCTGGCTCATGAGCTGGGGACATACGGGAGGAGTTCTAAAATGCGTCACTTGTTTACCGCTCTGTCAGATCAAGTAGAAACCAACTCAAAGATCCTGCGTCCGCTTTGTCCGACCCGCTGGACAGTTCGAAGCCCAGCCATTGCTCAACTTCTGAAAACGTACCCAGCAGCATGGGCTTCTTCACAGGTTTGAGGAAGGTAACACTGTCATGGGCCTTAAGATAGCGTTGACAATTTTAGAACCACTGGAATCGCTTAATTCGGCGTTGCAAAGCAGGTCGCAGACGGTTTCCGGAACTTTAGCTGCAGTTGGCATTGTTAAATCATCGTTGTTACAAAAACGGAATGAGAAATATTTCCACGATCTCATACTTGAAGTGCATAAGACAATAGAAGATAATGGCCTGCATCCGCTGTCTACTCCGAAGAGCCGACGTCCACCCGGTCGCTACACCGGTCCAGCCGCTGCTCATCAATTCGAAGGCCCTGAAGATTATTACCGCAACGAATTTTACAAAGTAATCGACGGGGCGTTGGCGCAATTAACTGATCGCTTCGAACAGCCCGACCTTTCGAAATATAAACAATTGGAAAAAGCACGTCTCACCGGCCAAACTAATGCTGTAACCGATCAGTATCCCGAATTTAGCAATCTTCTTAAAAGCCAGCTGGAAATGTTAAAATCTCAAAACGAGTACAACAGTCTTGCAAATGCGGTTGACATTATAAAAGCTTTCCCGCCTGAAGTTCGACGATTGTTTCACCAGGTCCAACTGTTAGCTAGACTGTGCCTCGTGCTACCTGCATCTTCCTGTGAAGCTGAAAGGAGCTTCAGTTGCCTCCGTCATCTTAAAACCTGGTTACGCTCGACAATGAAACAATCACGACTAACTAACGCGGCTGTCTGTCATTGCCACCAGGAACGCTTGGACAATCTTGATATTGAAATGGTCGCCAATGAATTTATTTCAAGAAGCGATTCCCGGAGGAATACTTTCGCATGAACAGGTTATGCATGAGTAAACTTGTGACGGTGTTGAGATACACTGCAGGGATAAATTTAAATTCAGTTTTCAAATTCAGAGTACTCAATTTTGCGTCATTATAATGCTATTTTTTCGAGTCAAGAAGTCAGTTTTTCTCCGGGCCCCCAAATCTTCAAATTTTCGGAAGTCCGGGCCCTCCCAATGTTCAGAACGTGGTTGCGCCAATGGTTACACTACTAATATTTCCGAGACCCACCTGCACTATCGCCCTGGTTACTGCTCACTCGAAATAGAAGGGCCGAAATTTTTACAGTATTACTAAACTTAGTACGTTGCTATTGCCTATCGCCCTTATTAAAACTTATGGCCGTTTCTACCGATTTTGTGAGGAAAAATATTACAGATTAAAGTAGTACAGAAATAGGGTTACTTATTTGTCGCCGATTACTGTTCTTCCCATAGGATAGGCCTTTCTTCAATCTAGTCCATAAAATCAAATCACATGCCACGCATTCTTTGCGCTTCCAAAAAGATAAACTATTTCCGTGAGATCCAAAAGGAAACTCGAGTATAGGCCTTTCCGGACCTTAGAATCACTTGTCCACTGGGCTAAGGGGCGAGTATAAGCGCCTTTCCAGTAGGACAACTAAAGTACTAGAGCCGGTAAACAAGATATGCACTCGGTGTACCAATGCCATTCGCTAGCGTGTGCAGAACCACTCTCAGTTGCATAAAACCATTACAGAACAAAAGCCGGAAGTAATAACATTAGCTCTGTAGCCGATCACATAAATAAAAATAAACAACGGAAAAATGTTATAGTGAGAACTCTTTCAGAAACACCCCTTACTTCCGAGATCAGATCAAGACTGAAACTAAAAGAAAAGTTAAACTAAACTTAGACGTAGCTAGTAAGAAAAATAAGTTGACATTATGCAAATTAGGATAAAAGGAAGTAAGTTTACAAATTTTAGAATTTTGAAAAACCAAATTTTTGGGGGAACGATATAATAAATATTTTAGTGAAAAATAGTGAAAATTGGAATTTTAGCCCCGGGAACCCCTTGGTAGCCTAATAAATCCCCGAAACCTACTATACCCACGACAACAATTGGAATTCACAAACCTAAACTTGCGCGATACTAGCTAAGTAAATATATTGCGTACAAGATATATTAGAAATATATGTTTTTCATGTAAATTTCTTAATTATAGCTATTGTCTATTTACGAACTTTATACTAAGTCTGAGCCTAAGTATTGAGGCTGCAGTCGCCCACCCGAATCCTCGTATTAAACTGCTCTTTTCTTAACGTTATAACGGCAGGCTTGTAAAGGTGACATGGGCCTGCTAAATCATATTTTATATTCACTGCTGAGATCGCCAAAATGATACGGAGTAGCGTAAACTAAATGTGCGTTGTGCCGTTATCGATATGCTAAGCCTAAGCCTCAGCGTAAATGTAAGCTGAGGTTCGCATATAAGACCTATGCTAAACCTAAAAACTGCGCAGAGACTTGGGTGTCGAACGCTATGTCGTTATTTTCAATCATTGCCGGAACAGTCATATATTTGTCACGGCCCAAGTCAAGCTGAGGGGCGTAACGTTATATCGTTGAAAAAGGAACAGCTTAGTGCGGGGGGTTCGGGGGGCGGCAGCCTCCCGACTTAGGCTCAGTTATAATCTAGGGGCCATATAAAGGTCGAAGCTTAGGTTAAGGCTTAGGCTTAGGCTTAGTATATGTAGGACGACATACCAGCCTATGACGTCACGCCCGTCAGCTTGACTTTGGCCTTTGTCACTGTAATAATTGCGATGCATTACGTTAGTCTAGTTTCTCGTGCAGCGTAAACTTATCCGTGCGTTGTTATTCGCAAACATTGCGAGGTTCCTAAGGACACATAGCAATGGCTACTAAATAGCGTAGCGGCTAATGTAAAAAACCCTAACCAAAAAAATCCAGGTTCAATACGGCGTCGCGCCAAATCTTTGTTTAGCACTGTATGAATTACGCAAACAATTCACGCGGAAGGAATTAAGAAGATAGGGTATGGCTTCCGGTTGACTTTGGACGCTAAAATTAAGAAAGTCCTTCTATTCGTTCGAATGGCACTACAAAGTGTCCCAAAATAATATATTCCGTCATGTACTTAGCGATTAAACGTCAAGATAAAATTACTACAAGGTATGATCATACATGCTCACAGAGAAATGGTATTACCTCCCTGCTAAAGCATTAGACCCCTCCCTTCGCACCAGATCGCCGACTCCACCCAGGCAAGCGCGGAACCCATAAACACACCTTTGCCACCACGCTGACACGAGAAAGGCCTAGGGTTAACCACCCGGGACTTCGGCCCAAACGCAAATATGGGTATGATTGTTAGTCACAAAGCTCTAAAAATTCCAGAAAGACTTTTGTTTGGCAAAATGTAAGATAGTTTGAAATAAATGTTTTACGTTTAATTCTGAAGTGTTATTTTTGTACCGTATATGATCACGGGCGAATCTATCTCAAAAATTTGGGGACAACACCACCGAAGGGTATATTTCATACGGCTTAGACGTAATAATACTAAAACGTGTAGGGTAAGAACATCATGACTACACTAAAAAGTGAAAGGAGTCAGTAGCATTGCCTCAAAAGTGGTGGTATATTTAACAGGCCACACACTGTATTATTTCATAATTTTCTTGTCAGTAGACCAAATAAAAGTAGCAGCATATTTATTACCATTATGCCACCGGTGCTTATTGAAATGATCATTTTGTTGCTTACCTTAAAATACCACGGAGGCGCAGGGAGCTGATTTTGGAGCCAATGCAATTTTATATTCGATTGGAGCGTTACCTGAGTTAGACTTTGAAATGTTCAGAGAGGTTGGAAAATCTGAACTCTTCGATGCAGAAAAGCATAACACTATTACAATGGGGGCCAAGTACTACCTCAGTTTACATAATTTGTCTGCTGATCCCTTCCTGTATTGTGGCTACGATGTCTAGGCGGTGCTTATTCTTGTAATTTTATTTCGCCAGCGTTTCCTTTAGATTAGGTTCTTCCGCTTTCTGTCGTAGCATTTCAGCTCGTATAAATATTTCACTCGTGTGGTGCAAACGTGGCAGGTAACACATTATAAAGCAGTGAGCAAAAGAATAGACAAATTTCTACTGCAATAAAGCGTGGAAGTGCAATTGCGAATGCTTCGCAACATAAAACCTTACTAATAATATCACTCCCTACGATTATACCATTCTCTGTGCACTGGAGGCTTGACCCACATTTTAGTAATAATATTTTAAGATATAAAAGCTTTGCGTTAAAGGCTAATGATACCTATGTTGATCGTGGTGCAATCAAATTTTCTTTATTTTCTTTCCATCGAACTCGGACGTTGTCGGTTTCAGAAAATTCATCAAAAAACACTGAACAAAAATAAAAACTTATCCCGCTCGAGCAGCGGTTGTGTTTCATGCAGTAAAAGCTTTTTTCAGACGATCTTTCATGTGTATGGTAGCAACGTTTTCGCCCGCCGCCCACTGCATTACTTTTTACATGAAGCAGACAAATTGTTTTTATATAAGTAATAGTACGTTTATAAAAAATATATTGAACCGATAAAAACTTATAATCCATACAATAAAACAAAAATTTGAATCGGAGTTAAAAAACGTAACTACCACTATAAAAACAAAAAATCTTAAATTTTGAGATTGCTGTGTTTAATGGTGTTAATATTCTTCATTGGAGACCACCGGCGGGACGTGTTTCACGGCGGGTTGTGTTTAGTTGTGTTTTTTCGGTGGGGTCTGGTACGATCATAGAAGATTCTCATTATGAAATTTGGACACGACGCGGCTTTTATTCTATGTGATACTGTATTGTAGGTTTAAATCAATATTTCGATAGCAACCGCGTTGGGAAACAGAAAGCATTCTCGATACTTACAATGCACCTTGATACTTTGTATTCATTTGTTTTCCACAATCTGTTACAGGTATACACGACTATCATAAGTTTAATTTATTGAAGGATGCGAGATTGAAGTGTGTTTTGGGGATAGAATTGAATATTGAAATAAGGCTTGCCAAAGCGTGACAAATTGCCTTGAATGGTTTTTACGAGAAATGTTTTTCCTATCAGTGACCATTAATCATCACCCGGATAATTGTATTAAATAATTATACTTATCTTTTTTGTACATATGATTATCGGTATTGGTTGTTTTTAACTGTATTAATAAATATATGCCGAAAAGAAAAGTAGGCAAACTTGTTACTCATTGAGGACAGGTAAATTTTCTGGCATTATATATTGTATTGTAAAAATATGATTCAGTCCTTGCCCCTCTCCTTTGTGATTGCGCTCTATAATATTGGTTGATCATTGTTTTCATGCTGTTCGCCGGTATTTAATGTATTTAAATTTTATGATTATGATATATATTTATTTTATCGAACTGATTTTTACATGCATCATATCGGCTGGAACTCTTATGTTCAGGGGCATAGCCCTGGGTAGTATTTTATTGCTGTGTCTCTATACAAGTTTTGTTTTTGGCATTGCCCTGTTACGGAGAATATGTCCCGTGTGACACTGCGGGACAACTTTGATATTGTCACGCTTGACAATACTGGAAGAATCAGAGTGTCCACCGTGACACTTTAGCGTTATCCGGTAAGTGCCACAGTGACAATACAAGATTATTGGCTATAGTCACGAGTGAATATGGGACAAACGTGTGCCATACTGAACACTTCTTATCTTGAGTTTCCCATTAAAAAACCATTAACAGCACTATGGTGTCCAATACACCACACAGTGGATGCTTGCAGAGACACCCACGGTGGACGAAACTTTAAAATGGGGTTCCTTTATAGCGTAAACGCAGCATAATTTAGATTTTAGCTCAGAACTCTGAGTTAAATTTCCCTGCGTTCAAACAACTCAGGCTAAGTTTGGCACGAAACTTGGGGTTCTGAGTTACGTATTGTAGCTCACACTTGTGCCTGAAATTAGTGAGTTAGGCACAAATCTAAAAGGCATTAACACTGAGTTGCGGAAAACTGACTCACGATGAGATAGTGTTTAAACTCAGAGTTCCTGCGCAATTTTATTTCTAATTTACTCTGAGTTAAATTAATTCAGCCTGAGTTAGAAAAGTAACTCAAGCCCGAATAACGTGTTAACCCAGAGGCCTGATATAATCGAACTCATTCTGAAACGGTGCTATCCGATTTCAGGCGTCTGAAACCATGCAACTCAGGCTGAGTTAAAATTCACTTAGACAAATTTGCATTGCGCCGTCTTGTTTGTTAAAGGAACCTCGCAAAGTGATTGAACAACATAGTACTAACGGCACATTTTAACTTAACACAACACATTGTGCTCTGACTTCATTTGGCACCAGTGGCCACGAGCCGGTAAGTAATCTAATAAAATGAATGGGTGTTTGTTACTATTGAGTTGGCATACATGCTCGCGGTCCGAGGTTTCGAGACCACGAATGATCGCGAAATACAGATACCATATCGAAAATGATAACAGAAAGTTTCATTGACTTGATAAAATGCAAGTGATGCCTGCAAATGTCAAATGGTGCCATTAAATTGGATTATTGCTTAAGTAACGCGCATTGCATTGCCATAGATTTGCAATGATTTTTTGCCACATTTGTACCCGATGCTTGCTCTGTTGCAAATGTTGGCCGGTTTTGGTATCTGTACGCATGGATGATGAAAATTTTGTGTTTCTACATAAGAATATATTTACAGAAATTCGGCCATTAGGTATAATAATAGCATTGCTTCAGAAGTGTTAAATCGAGGCACCTAAAATACATTCCATGTGAAGTTAATGAAGCTATCGAAATATCGAATTTATGAAATTACCGCTATTTTATTAGTTCTATTTAAAATTTGTTTCTGACCTTTCAAAAATTGAATATTTTTGGCACGTAGTAGCTGCAGAGATTGAATGTAGGTTTTTAGTCAAAAACATGGTTTTGACACGATTTTCAAAAATGACTCGTGTTTCTTATAAATTGTTATACAAAGGAGATAGGTGTTCGATAGCAAAATAGCGATAGAAACTGTGAAAAATAAATTTTCACCTTAGTTTCTATTATCAATTCTCATAAGCATATCGTAAATTGATAGGTTATATATGTGTATTTCTAGAACCTAAAATCCAAAAATTTTCCATAATTTAAGGTGTCCAAATTTTCATTTCTTGAAACCTAAATAAGTTCTGTATCAATCGGAATAATTCTATATTGACCTTTTGGATCCTACATCTCACTGGATACATCACCGCTCTCCACACCGCCTTGAAGCAGGGGCGTTGCAAGGGGAGAGGGTGAGAAGGGAACCGGTCCTTCCACTTTGCACTTGTGAAAAAATTATCTGATGAAGTTATAGCAAAATGAATGTAAATGACCTCTCTTGCCCAGCCCTCCACATTTGAAGAGACACTGCGTCCTTCGGCACTTCTCCCGTTTCTTACGTCAATCTGTTCTAAGTATTTTATGCACAGAAGTTCTGACATGTAGTATGGTCCCCGTATTAACTTAGTTTTGGTGGGAGTACAAGCACAGAAAATATTGATCAGCTGAGTGCTGACGTTCCTTCTGGGAACTTATCTTGCAAATGAAGCATTTACATGCAGTAAAATAGCACTCAAAATGTTCGGCATTTGACGCAATAACGTTTCTAATCAAACCACGGAATACCCTATTGATTTTTTAAAATATCTCTGCCTTCAATACATCAGCGACCTTCTAGTGAGTCTTGGCAGTCCGTTAAAGGGACTATTAAGACTGTCAAAAATGACCAAATTTGACCACCACATAAATGATCAAAATTTTGACTAATTCAATTTTTCAAAAAATATATACCACCGATTCTAGCAAACTCTTAAACCTTCTGAAACATTGGCATTATTAGTTCTAGATAATGCTAATGAATATTATTTTCTTAATTTTTTAACTGAAAAATGATTAGGTTTATATGTATCTGTACGTAGGAAATTTATAACATCGATAAAGTTTTATATCCCTTTTGCGGCGTTCGCGTTACAATGTCCCCAACGTTTGAAACCTATGTACACCACACAGTATCAGGCACACTGTCGACAACAGGGTGTCTTAGACACCCCCATTTTTTAATTAATTTTTTCAAAGGTAGTTAGGCGTATTACCACTTCTTGACAGTGTCAAGCACACCGTGCCTGCTTGCAGTTTTATGGACAGTGTGCGGAATTATTTCGTCAGCTTTCGTATAGCCTAGATACAAAAAACGAGCATTTAAAAAAACTACACGGCACATTTGATTATTAAACCGCATTATCTACATACAGTGTCTATTACAGTAAAATCGCGCCAAATTGGTAGCTAAGGGTGTGTACGACACTGTAAAGAAAAAATGCAGTAGCTAGCGGTTTGTCGTACACCCTCAGCAATTGATTTACAGCATGAGTGTCACCCTGACTGTCTATACGGTAGGGTCGTGACTAAAGGGACAAAAGTTCCAAACAGCGGGGACATTATAACGTGAAAACGGCATTTATAAGAAATAGTTTGTAAGTTTAAAATCTGAAATCGAAAGAAAATAATTCTGGAAATACATAAAATAAACACTGGATATTCAGTACTAATTTCCCTGCGATTTTGCAAAATATTCGTACGCATATAGCAATTCAACCCTTTTATAAGAATGAATTTTAGTTCTTATACAATTAAAAAGACTTTTCATTAGGCATTTTAGACTATCTTTATTGGTTTCAGTCCTGGCGTTGGTCATGGATAAAAGCAAAATTACAGTTTTGCAATAATTCAGCAAACTTTTCTTTCACGAAACTAATTTTACTATTTTATTAGACATGAAATCAATTGTACGTAACGTTGTTACGTACATTAGATTAATTACGAATCTCTAGTCAAACCGCCTTATAATGGTGTAATAGTAACCAAGCTTGAAGACAATGCGATCACTACAGTTGTGGTTACCCTAGGTAACTCGCTCGTTCAAGTATAAAAAGTACATAATTATTTTCAAAACCCAAGCAGCGATTTTTCAATTTTCATTCCAAAAATACGGGTTAATTAACATTGATGACCATAAATATTTGGTATATATATCCAACGTGAGGCTCATTAGGTTAAACCGAAGTTTAAGCTAGGTGCTTAGCAGAGATGCTAAGTAATACTTTTCACTATCATTACATGTGGACGCACTTGTTATCCGTGAGCGAATCATGTAACATGTTAATATCGTTGTTGACAGTGGCAATGCTGAACGCATATTATGATCATGGCGACACTTCTTCAAGCTGTCGTCATAATAAAATATCTCATGTATCGAACTGTTATGGTTAGTTTACATGTTGATTGTGGCTAGAAGTACCAGGTAAACAAAGTATTATTGCAAATTTTCCTTATAGATGAATCAGGACAGGACAGTAAAGATACATATTTTGATATTTTTGTTTTGATTTTTCAAGTGACACAACTAATGTCAATCATAAACCTGGCTGAATGTCAATTTCTGAAATTCCGAATGCTTATCAACATATCATAATCATATTCCCCAGGTGACATATCAACCTATCATAGTCACATTTGCATTTTAAGATCTATGTAATTAAATACAATACATATCATTTACTTTCTCGGTCTGTCGAATCTGATTTGTTTAATATTTATGCAAAATCACCTAAACGCTTTTGTAATTTTGTAGTTATATAAGGATACACACTTTGCTCTCAGGTATTTCGTTAAAAATCTTAGAATTTGCAATTTTCCTTGAAATATTCGCAAAAAGTCAAGAATATCAGTTATATTCTAGTAATCAAATAATCAATTTCATAATCCAAAGTATCTTACGAAAATCACTGCTCATAGGTTTTTCTAGATGAAATATGAAATATTTTAATGTGAAATATAGGCTTGAACTTTCAGGTAATGAGTGTTAATGGACATTCGTAAATAGTTTATACTTATACAGTCAGAAATATTAAGAGTTGATTCACTTATTGCTCCAACATTAGTGCAGACTGCAACGAATAGCGCATGAAACCCGTAGACTGTTTTGTCTGTATCAGCCGTTCTGAAGAAACTAAAATATGTGATAATTTGTAACACACTCTTCCTACATAAATTACCACAATAATAACCATTTTTGCAGTAATTTTTAAGATAATATAAGGGTTTTATAGCCTGTTTACATTAACACAGAAACAGCCAACAAATCTAGAAATTATTCAGTTCGCGCATCTAATGTAAGGACAATAGTCAGCCAACTGTAAGAACAGCGGAGATATCCTCGGCTCGACTCTTACATGCTCTGAAAACAACTATATATATATAGTTCGTCTGTATATCAAATTATTTGTCGATTCGCAATTGTTTATTATTAGGATCCTAGGAGTACGAGCGGAGCTTAGCCTGGGTTTCCATCAGAAGAGCTGCGCCGTACATGTTATATTAGGAGCCGAACCGAGCCAGATCGTAGGATCTGTCTGTCACAGACGAGCTCAGCCGGACATGGCTCAGAAGGAGCTGAGTCAAGCCAGATTTTGAAAATTCAGCCATTTCTCATTTCAATCATACAAAGCTGATTTTAGAATGAAGCCTAAAACAAAACAAAAATAACATTCGCAAATCGTTGGTGCGATGTTGAACCATTTTCTTGCTGAACAGGCGGCTCCTGACTGAGAATCTACGTTCCAGCTCCTCATCATTTTACGTCAATGCTGTGAATGATATCAAGCTGCGTGCTTGTTTTGATACAGTTACCTAAACCTAGAGACGTTTATTTTGTTTAAGGCAACTACAGCAGTATATATACAGAATTGAGCTATCTTACTAACAAACGTCATTTCCACCAGAAAATAATGTAAAATATTTGTGTTGTTAAGCAACGCCATTTGTTTTTAGTTACACATTTTACTTCAAGTAATCAAGCAAGATACATTCAATGCTGCTGCAATTTTCATTTAATAGGTTATTTCTACTAACATAGGTTCTTTGCAGGCATATAGGTGCTTCTGGTGTAAATGTAACAATAATATTTGTGCGTTATTAAACACAATTTATTCATGAAGATATAACGATAAAAGTGAAGAAAAAATATAGAAAATATTTTTTTCCAATATACAGATGTTTGTACATTTGATGTATTACATCAACATATTACATGTATTGATTGGCTATCTATATAAAACTAAAGTCTCTCACAGCTGTATGTTAGAGATTTAAATATTTAACAAGTAGGTATTACAGACAAATATCCCTAGCAGCCGGTTGCAAGAAACTAAAATATCATATATCCGTGCATCAGAGATTTTAGTTTCTTGCAAGCGGCTGTTAAAGACAAAACTGCCCACTTTTTGCACTCATTATTCTGTGAATCCTGCATAATAAATGACGCCGTTTTACAGTTTTGTGGTTTGATTACTAACATATATGTATATTTTTCTTGTCGCTTGATCAGGATACAAATAACTCGTGCGAAATTGTAACATCGACGGTAAATTAATTCACGCACTTTCGTCTCTGCCCTACTGTCATAAATGTTTGTATTTTATAGCAAGCAACATAGTGTGTACAAGAGATAAGGTCGGCTATCTTATTGACTCGTTAATATAGCTGTTTACCGTTGGGTGTTTACCCTAGGCGTATGCTGACATAGATTCAGTATTGAAACTACGATCCGTTGTTTTGTTTTAAGGCAAATGTTAATATTTGGATGGTGTGATTACAGAAAACTTTACAATTAGCTATAGATGACAAGCTATCACTCACAAGTAATTGTTAGAGACACTTCTTTTGGTTTAGTAACACCTCTTTTGTCACTATTGCTGAATGAATTTATTTTTATTGGTTTCAGATGATATAGTCTGCAGTCTGGTGTGATATGTTGTAATAAATAAACGGACTTTTTTATTTAAACGCCTATAGCTTAGGAACGAATAGCCGGAAGTCTTGCTATAGTACATTGTGTGAGCCCCTCAAATACGAACCCGTTTTTTGAACAAATGTTGACGAAGTATTTACGAATATTAATACCGTAGTGAGAGGGATTTTTGGCAACCGGCCTTCCATATGCCCTCGCCCAGCGGTTCAGCTTTCCGCCTGCCGTTATCTGACAGCCGGCCGTTGGTTTTCGGTTGTGCTGGTTTCATTTTTACTACTTAAAAGCTAAGTTACATACTGATATAGGTTATTTGCTGTGCTAATTTTAGTCACCAAATATATCCCTTTTTAAGAATTTATTTTAGAATCTCTTAAAAGCAATGGCGTTTGCATGCAGTAAATGCAATAAAATATTTTCACGTTGCAGTTCGATCAAACAAGATCGTTCTGCACCAGTTGAAAAACTGGTTCCCAACTTAAACGATAAACAATATTATAAAGTGCATATCCGTAACCTTAAACACTACCTTGCACTTGGGATGGAACTTAAAAAAGTGCATCGTGTCGTCTCCTTCCACCAATATCAATGGATGGAACCATATATTAGTTTTAATACTGAGATGAGAAAGAAGGCAAATAGTGACTTTGAGAAAAATTTGTATAAACTCCTGAACAATGCGGTATTCGGTAAGACCATGAAGAACGTACGAGCTTATGTTCATATTAAACTTATAGCTAACGAAAGGAAATCTGAAACGTTGGTGGCGAACCCCCGATACTCCATGTCATCAATATTCAATGAAGACCTGGTTGTGGTTAGGATGCACCGCAAAACTGTCAAACTGTGTAAACTCGTTTATGTCGGGTTTACAGTTTTGGAACTATCAAAGTCGCTAAACTCAAACGATAAACAATATTATAAAGTGCATATCCGTAACCTTAAACACTACCTTGCACTTGGGATGGAACTTAAAAAAGTGCATCGTGTCGTCTCCTTCCACCAATATCAATGGATGGAACCATATATTAGTTTTAATACTGAGATGAGAAAGAAGGCAAATAGTGACTTTGAGAAAAATTTGTATAAACTCCTGAACAATGCGGTATTCGGTAAGACCATGAAGAACGTACGAGCTTATGTTCATATTAAACTTATAGCTAACGAAAGGAAATCTGAAACGTTGGTGGCGAACCCCCGATACTCCATGTCATCAATATTCAATGAAGACCTGGTTGTGGTTAGGATGCACCGCAAAACTGTCAAACTGTGTAAACTCGTTTATGTCGGGTTTACAGTTTTGGAACTATCAAAGTCGCTAATGTACAATTTCCATTACAATTATATGAAAGCAATGTATGATGATAAATGTAAACTACTATTTACGGATACTGACTCATTGTGTTATTCTGTGGAAACCAAAGACATTTACGAGGATATGCGTGAAAACATAACTTTCTTCGATACCGCCGACTATCCCGGTGATCACCCACTATTCTCAACGGCGAACAAAAAGGTTCTTGGGAAAATAAAAGACGATACCGCTGGTAAACCTATCGAGGAATTTGTTGGTCTGCGGTCAAAGATGTAAAGTATAAAGCGTGGCGGCGTGGAAAAGAAGCGTGCATAGGGTATAAAAAGGGTGTTGTGAAGAAACACATTCGTCACCGGGACCATTACAACTATTGGTAGAAAAGATATTTAAGTATAAATCATTAGGTATGTAACCATAGCTTATTAGCTATGTAACTTAACTTTATTTAAATAGTAGAAATGAAATAAGCGTGCTCGAAAACACAGAGATAAGAATTTTTGTTACTTTATGACTGTTATTTAAAAAGTTATTAAAAAATAATTTCTAAATTATTAGCTATGTAACTTAGCTAAATTTAAGCAGCAAAAATGAAATCAGCATGCTAGAAAACCTATAAGTATTAATTTTTAGTACTTTATGATTACTGGTTGAAAAGTTATTAAAATATAACTTATAAATTATTAGCTATGTAACTTAGCTCTATTTAGCTAGCAAAAATGGAATGAGCGTACTCGAAAACGTATGGTTATTAATTTTAAATAATATAAACTATTAACTATGTAATTAAAATATTAGCTATATGCTTATAATAACATTATATTCGTAATCTACATAGTCGATAACCTATAAATAAAAATTTTGGTAACTTCTCTACTACTAGTTATAAAGTTATTACAAAATAAACCAAAAAACTATTGGCTATGTAATGTATGCAAATTTTATTAAAATAAATAAATTCCTCATAATCGAAAACACATTGTTACCAATTTCGGTAACTTTTCAACTACCAGGTAATAAGTTATTAACGAATAAACCATAAACCATTAGCTATGTAATATATGTAAATTTTAATAAAATAAAATCGCCATAACCGAAAACATTTTGTTACCAATTTTGGCAACTTTTGGACTATCAGGTAAATGTTGAAGCATATAGTGCTTATAACTCGGATGAAATACTACACACGAAGTATATTTTTCGCTTAATTCATATTCCTTTTGGACATCGAAGTTTCCACGATTCACAGAGCAACCGCTGTGGCTAAACTATGGATACCAACCCGAATTTACAATTTTTGGGTGTAATTACATCGCAGTATCTATGCCATAAAAATTAATGGAAGTGACGCCAAACATTGGAAGCTCAAACCCAAAAGCACTAAGAAAAATAATCTTTTATTTAATCATGGAACGCTACTCAGTGTTAGAGTTTTTCTGCCTTCGACTCGGTGTAATGGTTGGTTTATCAAACCATTACCTTGAGGGTCACTTCCAACCTTCCCGTTGTTTCAAAAGTTGGTTTTTTAACCCCATAATGGTTGCAATAGCCATTATGGAGAACAGCGTCGCTATTGTGAGTCATTGTCGAAAATCGAAGCGACGAGTTTTTTTCGGAAAGTTTAATGTTCCACTTGGTTTGCGCGGTTATCGCAACATCCTGGAAAACACATCGTCTTGGTTCTGAAGGGAGATATGGTTGAGACTGGTTTTGTTGTTTCGTCTCAACAAGAATTGGATTACGAGTTCCACAAAGAACTCAAAAAGGTGGGTGTAAATACACATTTTTAATATAATTTCATAGTTTAAATAATTTGAAATATTAATTTTTACATGTGTATAAATAATTAAATGTATAATAATTTTATAGTTTGTTTTAATATGATTTTAATTTATTGGTAACGTATTACTAATTATTGATACAAGTTTAAGTTTAATTAACTATATATTATTTTAGCATCGAAGATACAAAATCGAGTATGTTGATTAATGTATAAGGAGGATCAGCTTAGCTCAATACGGACAATTGTAACATAATTGTAAATAATTGTTGTATATAATAATTAACTACGAACAATTGTAAATAGTTATACAAAATATTGCAAATGTACAATAATCATCATACAACAGTGTGTAATATTCTCTATATTCTGCTGTTGATACCATACAAATATAAGTATATATAAGGATAATACAAATGTGTTGCGTTCGTACTGTAATGTGGTGTCTGTTGTGTGATTTGCATTTCAATATATGTAGCTATATGTAACCCCCAAATTGAAGCACCGCAAATCAAAACCAATCAAGCAGCCAACCCCTCACAACGTGAGGGTTATATATATAACGTAATTGCATGTAGACCTATGACGACATAATTGTATATATAGTGCTTGGAGAAATGGATATATACATATATATATATATATATATATATATATATATATATTAGAAAGCCATTTCTTATCTAATATATAGCCATTTGTAATCTCTATGTTAGCGACACCATGAAATAATTTCTAGCCTTATAATCATGAGACAGCAACGTTACTCATGCACAAGCTCTTATACAACGAGTTCCTGGTGACGCCACGATATACTTGGGAGATTATATATCGTATATAATCACGTAATTATATATAAATACTTATTTATAAATAGTCACAATGATGTCATATATACATGTGACCAAATTCCCCAGAGTAAAATTATGTATTACAATTTTTCAATTTTCTAATATCTGCTATTATAATATATGTTTGGTATCGGTAATTGTAACGCAGGAGAGATTTTATTTGCTCTTGTTTATATATAAATATATACCATCTGTTAGACTCATCCCATCTCACTTGTGGGGGAAACCAAGCTCTTTTTATCTGACTCTGAATCAAGTTAAACAGCGATGGTGAAAAGACAGCCTCGGCGCACTTGCAACTGTTGTTCGGAATTTATCTGTCCATAAAGGATTGTACGGCTTTAGTGTTTGTAGAGTGCCTAATAAATGTATTACATTTTGTTGAGATTTTACTTGTTGAAGATTTTTTGATAGGTACTTCATTTCACGCGCTGTCAAGAACCTTTTTGAAGTCAGAGTCTTGTAGTAGATGAGCTTCTGATCTGGAATCTTGGAGATACTTTTTGATAAGTATTCGAATGCTAAATATCTGGTTCTACCGAATTTCCGCTTGCCCTTTTGCTAATATGTCCTCAGCTCTGGGTTTTAGAAATGTTAAAAATGACATTTAACATAACCATACTGTAAGGGCTAATGAAGCGTTACTCATTCGATAAGTTCCGTGTTTCTTGTTTCTTTTTCTGAAATATGGATCATGATGGATTCAGTCCATCATTTCCGCCAACCTTTGTCTCTCCAGCTACGTCAAACTAGTGTTGTTTGGGCTTTGATTACCTCTGCTACTCCACTTCTTTTGTATTTCTGCTGTAACGTTATCGTAACCGTGGGATTTTGCCTGCGTAAGAGCATGAAAAGCTTTTCCAAACTCTTTCCGCCGCACCGTGCGTCAACGGACCCTGGTTGCATCTGCCCATTTAGTTGCCCCTGTACGGCCAGCAGAAGATCTGAGGTTTCGTGTAGTTTTCATGATGTTGCCTAGCTTTTTGTAAAACTCATCGATTTCTTTCTCGTTGTGATCGGGTGTTGCGACGCACTGTATTATCATGAAGTTATGCCATACATGCCAATTCTGTGTTTCCGTAAACTCTACTCTCCCTCACGAAGCCTCTCCCTTCTCCCGAGGCTCTGGTGTTCCGCCTTAGAATATCGCCCTACTCTCGTAGTTTAACTAAACCCGTTACGGGTCTTTTCTCTTGCACGCCGGAAGTGCAAATTGTAAAAAAAATTGGTGGAATATTAACAAAAATGGGGATGAAATTAGCAATAATCGGGTAGGATGGTGCGTCAAGTTTTACAGGACGATCCTGTAGGATGCCCAGCTTCCAAGCACCACTTTCTTCGATACGTGAAGCACGATCTTGCCATTCATCCATGGCTGACTTTCTTAAGAACTCGCAGGTGTCATGAATGAGACCGATTATGTTGTTGCGCTTCCGAATATCGGATATCTATATCAGGCTGTGGAAAGCAGGTGCGCAAACAACTATATTCACTCTATCATTATTATTAGCAGGATCGGATATCATGCTTATGCTGCTCTGCTGAATCCGATCTTGTGGCGTTCTTTTTTGTGGTTGTTTCCCCGCAACCTGTCCCATTTTCCATTTTATGTGTCAATCTTTGATCTCTCTACAGCCTTATAAAGCGCACGGATGTTCCACGTACCGATGACAATGATTTCCGCCTGAGTTTGAGGTTGCTTCTGCACCAGCACATATTTTTGGGCACTCCAGTGGTAGGGTAGCCGTTAGTAAATTCAGGCGTCCGGCCGATCAAGGCATCTCGTTACTTATACTGCATTGCCGATTCTGCTTTAACTGTGAGCCTGACGGCCTTGGATACTCCCATATCTTCTGCATCCTTGAAGAAACAGGTTGACGATGAGGTTCTTCCACTTTCCCTGCAGCCTCCTCCAGCGGAACGTCATGCTTGCTGGCTCTTTTTACCGAGGTAGTGATCCTCGATCGCCCAAATCAGCGTATCAGGGCTTCATCTTGTAGGTTCTGACTTAGTGGTTTTTAGGTGGATAGGTGATGGGTTATACTTGTCTCAGTCCTGAGGATGTGGGAACCAATAACAAAGGAGAAGGTGTTTTGCTTCACTCTGCGAGGAGTATCACTATAGAGCCCTTGTCTGCGCAGTGGGCGTCACACTCATATGAAATGAAAAGTAGTGTTGCTAATACAACGCTTTTAGCTCAACATATTATACGGTGAAAATTTTGAGCAAAAGATGGAAGCTTGTCAACGGGCCAAACGATATTCATTATATCTGAACCATTTATAAGTATTAAAAACCAATTCATACCCAATCCGCCTTGTGTCAAGATGATTTCCATTGAGTAGCCACAAATACAATAACTCTGTTAGCGGAAACAAAGAATATATTTTAGGATATTATGAATACGATAAGGTCTAATCTTCTGTCATACACCGTATCTGTGATGATGCAATTGCTTGATACAGTATCTGCAATTCAAGTTTTATTGCTAAAGCGCTTTCATCGCTAACGAAAGAACATGGTCTAGATTTTCATCTATTGAGGTAACCTAAAGCTAGAATTCCGTCGTAAGATACATCAGAAAAACCATGATTTTGCTTTATCAAATCTATACAAGTGCATTTATGTTGTAAGGTTTCGAAAGTGCAGAGTGATGGTTAAACAGTTACGAATCAGCCATCGGCATTAATGAGCTGATGTCTCATTTATCGCGCATTTATGTCGTCTGTTCGTAAAAAGTTGTAGCGATGCCGAGCAAACGCCTCCTGCGATGATTCGGGGCACCGTTGTTTATGTGGCGTTTCACCATATAATTCGCCCAGGGTTTGAAACCGATGAGAAATACACCACATAACTCCAAGCACATTGTCGGCAACATGGCGTCTTAGACACCCTATGTTTTTTATAAAGTTTTTTCAAAGGGTGTTGCTATGCTTCCACTGTGTCATGCACACCGGGTCTTCATTCGGGGAATTATATTGACGGTATGCGGCTTAAACTCTTCACCTTGTATATGATCTAGATACAAATAGCAATATTTCAGAAAAAAAACTACACAGCACATGAAGATGATTATACAGAGCATAAGCCACAACCGGTGTCTCGTTACTCTCAATTCACAATGAAATTCGTAGCCAGGGGTGAGTAGGACACCATAAGCAAAAAAATGAAGGAGCTAGAAGCGTCTCGCACACCCTTCTAAATTGATTTAGGTATGGGTGTAACTATGACTGTTTATATGGTAGAGCCGCGCCTACAGAGGGCCGAAAAATCCTTAACAGCGGAGACATTATAACGTGAACGCCGCACTTGGGAAGTATTTACATTGTGTACAGCATTGTAGTCGTTTTATTACAATCACAGTATATGTGCCACATCGGATTTATTTTACATCTGAAATAAGTTTGCTGTAAAGTTTGCAATTATTCCCATGTGAAGTGTCGTGGAAAATTCCATCCATTTTCTAAATATAAAAAGAAACTTTCGTCCGTAATGTTAGACTCAATCAGATTTTCCTTAGAAATAAAGGGGCTCCAACAGTAATGATGATATTTAGATAATATAGTAGAGAATGGTTTCTGTTTACTTGAAATATACAAGAGTCGTCAATAATGGTTAAACGTGTGGGTTATTGTTTAAATTAATATATTAATTGTACAAGATCTATGAAGAATTTTGTTTAATTAAAATTACGATTTCTAATGTGACATTGCCAGCAGCAGATTAATGAGTTTCCTTGGGATATTAAAGCAATAAGTCCCAAAACAAGACGCAATCAATATTTAATTTGTTGTGATTGACGAACTACCAATTGGATCTATAGCTCGGCATTTTACAGCTATAAAACAGTGCTTATTATTTACTTGTTTGATTTGCTGTTTCTTGTACATATTGTTTGGGGACAGAGTCGAATTTTAGCTTTCGATAATTTTGTAGAAATCTCACTATGCTAGGGTATATCGTAGCTAAGATGTGGTGACTTGGACCTGTGGTGTAGTAGTAGCGCACTTAGTCTTGCATGCTTGGGGCCTGTGCCCATTAATTCCGGCTGGCCCAATGAAGTAACCGCTTGTGGGATCTTTTCAATTATAGGTAGGGGATAAGGAGGCATCAATTCGAAACCGTTTTTAAACAAGCTTTGCTGTCGAAAACTCTAGTTCCCATTGTATTTTTGCAATTAATCAAATTAGTTCTTCTGAACAAAAACATGTCACAAGAGTTTACAGAATTCTCGAAATACGCCTATTTAAAAATTTTATCCATTGATAAAGAAACGGTAACCAGCTAAAAAGTTTTTGAAGAACAAAAGCTATAGAAGAGCACACTTGAGCAAAACTTGTACTCCATATGGCGTGGCTATAAAACCGTAACCATAACCATTCCTCCACATCAATGATATAATTTAAAAATTCATATTGAATCGAAGTAATCACGGTGTAATCTGCAACATCTATTTGAATTAATGGTTTTGATACAAGCAACTTTTGAACCTATAATTACAGTTTATTGGTAGGGATGAATCAGTTTGATTCGCTCTTGTTTGTGCGTCTCCAAAGTTATAGAATATAAATGTAATTTTAAAGTGATTGATTCAGTGAGCTAATTTTTTAGTCTCATGCTACTTGAATGCTTTGCATATGTATTCTTACCGATAGGCATTACTGTTTTAGGTGCAGTGGATATTTTGTACCAGTGTTAAACCATAAGACTGATCCTCGTTATGCTTTAATGTACCTTTAAATTCATAGGATCTTATGGCGCAATGGTATTAACCACTAGTCGGTGCATCTTACATCGATTGCTGCTTTTGCGAAAGGTTTCTATGATAATGTCCGTTAGACTCAGTATTGGACCCAATGATTATATAATGTTCATTGTTTTATTAACTAAATTGTAGCTGGGTCGAATAATACTGAAGTTAACAATTAAATTTACGCTATGTACAGGCAGACAAAAGCCGATAACTATGTCACAGCCTGACAACTTTGACAAAAAGGTTCACTGCAAATACATGTATAGTTCGATAACTATGATTTGCGAGTCATGGAAACTAAAGAAAATTATGATTATTTTAGTATACTGGAACATGACTACAAACAGAATAAAACTGGTAAAATGCTGTAAAGCTGTGATGTAGAGCTTTTGGTAAATCTATAATAGAATTAAAAAATAGAACAGATGCCGAGAATAGTAGCTATACAGAAAATTTGTCTAAGAAATTCTGACTATTTGTTTTATCTTTTTAGTCAGATGAACTGAAGTCGAAGAAATTAACATA